>JAOUQZ010000041.1:19690454-19705481 GCA_028564935.1 Neosilurus hyrtlii | reverse complement strand
GGACAGAATAGTTCAATAAAAATCAAGTTCAAATAAAATTACACATGCAGAGCAAGCATCACACAACACCTACAGTAGTACCTGTACCAAATATAAATAAAAAACATACATAAATCTACATTACTGATTTAATCACATTTAAATTGCCTAGAACTATAAATCTTAAACTGAACTGTCATGGTGTACTGATATACAGTTTCATTAATTAATGCAGTGCATTACAACAACACATAACAATTAAACTCAGGGGCTAATGGCCCAGTCCCACTGGGCCTTTTTTTCGCTTGGGATATACTCCCGATGGAAATTGATCAGCCTCGGGAGGGATCTTGAGAACGATGTATCTATAAATATTTGTCATCCTGAATCATTGGTAAGCCTCGGGATAACCTCCAAAAATTTCAGTTTGCATTGAATTTTTTCCCAATGTATTCCCAGTACTTTGTGGGGGAAACAGGACGCAGAGGCTTCCCGGGAGCTTCCCAGACACACAGGGATGGCTCAGGGATGCAATATCGTATATTCTGCAAACTGTTCATATTCCCGATGCATCCTGGGAGCATTGGTTAAGTTTCGTCGAGGTATGTAAGAACCTTTGGTGAAAGTAGATTGCTCGGCGACACTTCGGTGATCATTCGAAGATACCTTTCAGAAGTTTCTGTCAGCCTCCTCAAACATTCGCCAATAATTGTGAAAGGGTGGAGAGGTGCTTTGTTCCTAGCTTGATGATAGGATGAATGCACACGCGTACACAATAAAGACGTGTTATACAGGCATCAGTTGCATTAGTCAATGACATGCCAGCACACAAACGAATGACTTCTGAAGTCTGAAAAGAAGAGAGGGAAAGCACACAGACCAGCCCCTCCCAAAAGAGAGGAAGAAGGCAATGTGGATTTGATGGCCAATTACCTCCGATCATGAAATCCATCAGTCATTTCTGTTACACAGCATGAAACCCCGGAACAAAGAAACATGTCAGATGTCCAGCTCTTCTTGTAGCTCAGCCATAATATCATGTATCATTTCCACCATCTTGCAAGAAAGTGAATGGTGTTGATGCCGAAATATTCATTAATACACCCCCCCCCCCCCCCCCCCCCCCCAAAACCATTCCCAGATGCAACTGGGATGGTTCGCAATTTATCACAGATACATCACCTAACCTTTGCGGGTACACCCCCGAGAATTTTTAGATATCGCTGACGTTCCCGGGCACATTCGCCGATCATCAGAGAATTTCCACCATATCTTTCCAGAACGTTTTGGGTCATCATCGATTATTCACGGGCATCGTTCGAGGGACATTAACCGAAGAGTTCATGAAATACCCGAAGCATCCTTGTACGTTCGCAGGAACATCACCGATGCATATTAAGTGAAATTTAACATGGGACTGCTTTGTCTATTTCAACATCGCCGATGACTTTTCTCCAGTGGAACCTAGTAACACAGGTTTTCCTCCCGACCGGTTCTGGTACTCTAACCTTAAACCCTAAACCAGTACCATTCGCTTTGTAAACACATCAGCTAATACTACCGCTAGTTAACTACCTATGTTAGCAAGCTGAATCTATTATTCATATTAACTAAACAAGAGGAACACAACAGCTTCTAGAGTGCACTGTAAACATTATATTTAATAAAAAAATTTTATATACTGTGCTTTAAAATTGGAAACTATTAAGAAAACAAATATTTACTTACCTAAAAACTTCAGTCAGCCGGAGATGACACCGTTAGCTCCATGCACACACCGGCTATCACTCACTTCATTCCAGAAATGTCAATGAAGGCCAGACACGCCCCCAAAATACGCAATCACATGGGTCTAATATCTTATTAACCGTGGGACTATTAGAAGAAAAAAACACAGATAATTGATAAGAAGGATACAACTTAGTATTAATCCAAGTGATTTATGGAGAAAAATCTATTGACTCAGTAATTTAGTTGAGCAACGGCGATTCTTTTGAATGGAAGTCTATGGAACCGGAAGTCTTCTGAAGCCTGTTCCTAGCGGATCCCGGTGGTATTGCACTTTCGGAGACGTCCGGGTAAGCCTTGTCTCCCGGCTCGGATGGTTGCAGCCTGGGTGAGCACTGTGTGTGCTGAGCCAAGCTAAGTGGTCGCCAGGCTACAAGCTCTCAAGTTCTATTCATTCTCAAGTAATTCCACAAAATCAACGAAATTTGGCAGTAAGAACGCATTTCATTTATTTTCAACAATTAGGCGGGTTTTTATTTACGGCCTGCTCCGAGAAACTAGCCTGCGGTTATCGCGGCCACTTGTTGCTAGTGGTGGGAGAATAAGCCACCGTAAGTTGTATGCATCAAGTGTAAGTGTGTCAACTGGCCAAGTCTCCCTTCTAACCCAACTGCTTACGGTTAGCATCAGGTTAGCAGGTCAACCCTAGCCAGCCAGCTTCCATTAATATTAGGCCTACAGCATGAAAAGAAACAACTCTTGCGAGAGAGAGAGAGAGAGAGAGAAGTTCTTTGCATTTGCTTCAAGTATTAAATATTTCTTCAACACACTGATAAGAACAAACCTCTTGTCCTGTCGGTAGAACCGAATAAAGTACAAAGCTACACATTTGGACGCCAGTTAATCGAACTCTGGATACACACAGCACTGAGATAAAAGCTCTTATACTGCCGTCTTGTGCATCACTTAATGGCCCTGAACGTAAAGGAAAGGAATAATGAAAACACAGCGACTGGCGCAAAAGCACATAAACGCGACCCTGCATGGAGACAAACATAAAATCAGGAGGGCATGTGCTTCATTCCCCTTAGTGAGGGAACTACTTTCATTCTATTTGCTTTATTTTTTCTCTGTCCTGGCTCTTGGTTCTTGTTCTCGTTAACTTGGTTTTGCTCCCGGTGACTATCAGCAGCCTAAACCAAAAAAAAAAAAAACTAGAAAAAAAAGAAAAGAAAAGAAAGAGAGAGAGAGAGAGAGAGAGAGAGGGAGAAATAGACAGACAAACAGACAGAGAGTAAGAGAGGGAGGAAGAGAGAGAGAGAAGAAGAAAGAAAGAATGAGAGAGGAAGAGAGAAAGACACAGACAGAGGGAGGGGATAGAGAGATAGAGAGTGAGATTGAGAGAGGGACGAAGAGAGAAAGAGAGAGACAGAAAGAGAGAGAGACATCACAGAGTTGAATCCTTTCACCTCAGACACACTGTGAAGTAATCAGGCCACAGCAATGCACCTCTCACCTTTTCCAACCCGGACCCTGCTTGACACGATGACAAAGACGTTTCGTCATCCAAGCAGCTACTGAATGTCAGTTCGCACTAATACATACACTCGGGTGCTCTTTCAGACTTTGACCCAGTTCATGTTCCTTGGTCCAACTGCTAGGACCCAATGAATGAATAAATAAAAGGGCGGAGCCGTGTGCTATTTCTGTGAGTTTTGTCACCAATTTGCCAGACATCTCTCTCTCTCTCTCTCTCTCTCTCTCTCTCTCTCTCTCTCTCTGTCTCTCCACTTCACCTTATAGTCCCTCGTCCTGTCATACTGTCTGCAACACACACACATAAAAATACGATACACACACAAAATAGTAGCATCATGGGAACCCATTTATCTTACTTGTCGTACACATACACATAACACACACACAGAAGTAGGACACGTGTGGTTTTAATAAAGGACAAACAGAAGCATTGCTAGCGTACCGCGCCAGGTTTATTCTGCTAATTGGTTTATCGTTTATGATTAAAGCACAGCTACGTCGTATATGAAGAGTGATATTACCTCAATAAACCTCTCAAGCAACCAAACACGCGCGCACACACACACACACACACTTTGGGCTATTAGGCTGTAAAAGAGAAGAGTGTGTCGTCATGGGAACTCTTACCAGGCTTGGCATGCTAACACACTTGTATGCACCAAGTCTCTTTCCTGAACAGGATTCCGCTGCTGCCGTTATCTCCAGTCATCCTACACTCACTGTATACAATTACTTAATTACAATTACATGACTCGATTTTAAATCAGATGGCAAGATGGTAGCCTATCTCAGCCGACACTGGGCAAAGCCGGGGAACACCCTGAGCAGCTTGCACAACCACTGCAGGGCCAACAGTCACAGTGGAAAAATCGAACAGCCTATTAGCCTACTGTGCATGTCTTTAAACTGTGGGAGGAAACCAGAGTATCCATCCAGAGAACCTACACAAGCACAGGGAGAACATTCAAACTCCATATAGATACACCCTCACTCAGCCCATGGACTCCAACCTAGGACCTTCGCGCTTATCGCGCCGCTTATAATATACTATAATATCGTATCATTAATATTAATAAGTAACAAAATAAATATCTTTTATTTATAGTATAAATATCTTTTTAGAACATGTGTTATACTGATGGCGCTCTATGCCTTCCAGTTTCTGGGGGGTTGTGCAGCACAGCATTGTGTAGCTTTGTTTGGAGCACCGGATGGGTGTGATCACAGTGTGTGAGGGTTGGATAGTCGGTTATGGCCCCTCACTGACCCCTGCATGACAACAGTAACTAAGGTGTGTTCACCTAATCGGCGAGAACAGCAATATCAGAGGCAGAAAGCAAAGGCAGGATCAAAACAAGCCAAAAATAAAAAGCAAAGAGATACCAACAGAAAAGAAAGTATTTGTATATTTTAAAAGGACTGTATTTTGGATGCATGTCAACATTCGGAATTCATATTAAAAACGGAGACACGAGAAAAAATATATGATGTGTAGATAGACAAAGAGCCAAACTCAGAAAGAAGAAAAATAATCCAGAGACAACAGGAACAGCTGGGCATCAAGCAGGCAAGCAATCTGTAGGTAACTGAAGCGATTGTATCATGAAAGGAGGGACGTATTGATAATGTGGTTGAAGAACATTGATTGCTGTGTAGAAAAAGCCGGATGATTGTTTTTTCATGTAACTGTAGAATAGCTACATCAGATTTGACTTAATTCCTCCCTCTGGTCAATAACAACAAAAAGAAGTCCCGTTACCTCGACTCAAGCTTTTTAGGATCCTCCCGCTAAGTTTAAAGTTTATTATAGCACCCTACCAGGCAATAACTTCTTTCTGAAAGGTCCGCAAGTCATATATTTAATAGCTATTTTGCTATTCCACTCCCTCTCACTGGATATGACTAATAGCCCATTTGAATGTCCGGTTTTACTCTAGTGCCCTAATTGTAAGAAATATTGCATTGTTTGTATTCAGATTCTTCTACACACACACACAAATAAAATAAATAAATAACAACACTTCTGGCTTGCTTACACCAAGCTCTCCTGGGGACATCAGAATTAGTCCCTACCAAAAACTGAAGGCATGTTCCTTGGAACAAGCCTATATAGCCACGTTTGGTGGGCACGCCATGTGTCAAATTCTTGGAAAAAAAAAATACGTGTTTTTTTTTTTTTATCAAATACATTAATTCCAAATGTTGTTCATGGAATCAGGCTTGAATGAATGACAAAAAAATATGTTGGTTAGCATTGGCTTTTAGATTAGAATGAGTCACTACCATTTCTGTTGTCAAGAGTTGGCTGCATTACTGTCAGCGAGTTTATGCCCTGCGATGGCCTTGCAAGCGGTCCAGGGTGTACTCTGCCCTCGCCCAGAGTCAGCGACCCTAATTTAAGCGGCTCAGAAATTAAATGAATGAATGAATGAATGTTTCAGGTTATAGAATATGAGATGATTACCCTATCAGTAGATTAGCCAATCAGAATGCAAAATTGCTCATATCTAATGTGAAGGGATAGAATAATACAGGTTAACATGAGATATGTATACAATAGCTATGATATAAACAAAGAAAAAAAATAGGATGAAAATGCAGGTGTTTCTACACCATGTGTAACAATTTTCACCAAGTCAGCTTGCTAGTTACCATATTAGAAATTAGCGATTCATGTAATAGACTTTAAACATTCAGATATATTAACTACAACACATTTCTAAAATGTGGCCAGTACTATAAATCTGATCCTCCTTACAGCCTAACTTAAGTGCCTGATCACGCAGGCAAAAAAAAAAAAATGACCGTGGTCAGCATGGAGTGTGCTCTCTCTTCCCTCACAACAGGACATCCATCACTCCTACACAGCATCCTACTGAATGATCCCAATTAAACTAGGCTAAGTGTGGCACCTGGCCCATCCCGAGGGACTAACACAGGCCAGCTGAGCTCACAGTGGCTTTAAGCAAGAGTCGTAGGTTGATGTTCTTTAATCGTGAGATTACACATTATGTCAGAGATAGATGAAACCTGAAAAATCCGACTGGCAAAAGTAGACAGAAACAGTTATAACTTATATATGTGTACATGGTTTACTATAATAAACTCTAGGCTATTCATAAGCACAGAGGCAGATGTCACAATAAAATAGGAACTAAGCTCCAGGTGCCATATGTAACTGTCATACTACTAACCCGGAATAATGCCCCAGGGGTGGAGTGGAACACCTGGATACCACCCTGTGCTCCATAATTCGTCTATGTCTATAGGACATGCTATACATTTACACCTCAAATGACATTTTGTTTTTGATCTGCCTGGGTCTCACGATAATAAAAAGAAATTTAAGAGTTATTTAAGCAACAAGGTTAGCATGGCCACAACCCAGTCAGGTAAACTCAAAGTGACTGTAGATCATACTTAAATTTCATGGAGGACTTCTACGCCATTTGATGAGACAGACTCTGATACGGATGACAGAAGCTGTAGCTCTGGCTATGGTCAGAAGCAGATCAATGGGTAGCTCCATGGTGGATGTACCATATGATGTAACGCAGTGATGCCCAACTCTGTTCCGGGAGATCTACCTCCCGACTATCAAGACTTTGATATGAAGACTCGAGGCGATGATTAGATCTGTCAGGAGGGCACCATTATGGTTGGAGCAAAAGTCTTCAGCAAGGTAGATTTCTAGGAATACGGCTGGGCACCACTGCTAGAGCAAGTACTAGGGCTTGGTGATATGATGATATAATATCCATCCATTATCTATTGGATACCACTTATCCGCCAGGGAAGCAGCAGCCAATCCTCACCTTCAGGCCTCACACAACCACTCTTACACCAACACTCACACTCACACCTTGGAGTATCCAATATCCAATTAGCCTAATGTGCATGTCTTTGGACTGTGAGAGGAAACCGGAGCACCTGGAGAAAATCTATGCAAGCATGGGAGGAACATGCACCAAGAAACGTCAGGCATGGGGCTCGCACCCAGGATCTTCTTGCTGTGAGGTGGAAGTGCTAACCACTACACTACTGTATAAAGTATGATTGGGTCTACAGAAGCCTTATAAACTCCTTTCCCATGTTACTTATTGAGCATGCATGTGGTGTTGGCAAGTTTTGGGGTTTCTAAACTAGTTTTAGAGCGTACATAACCGTTAGGAGGTGATAGTTTCTTACAGTGTGTTGTACACTCTAAAACTAGTTTTGAATTGAATTCCCGAACCACGTGCACGCTAGCCGCTAACAGCGTGCGATATTAGGACATAAGCAGCCTCTAAGTAGGAAGGGGGACATGAAAGATCACGTCGATCTATGTGCCGCTTACCTGGGTCATGAGAGTTCTGACTGGTTTTGTGCTGGAGGGTCACGTATTGTGAATTTTCCATACTACTGACCACAAATCTTACTTCATGTCACTGACCATCACAATGATCACTGAGCTTTAAAGCTAATATTATTGTGGAATACGTGATTCATAGCCCAAAATCTGTCAGTATGCTGACCAACTTCATTACTTGGATCAATAGATGGACCGAATACAACTTTATTGGATAAACAACTGAAGGCAAATAAATAAAAAGACATAGGAGTTTTAAATGAATGGAATGTCAAGGACATTTGCTGGCAAAGAGAAAAGAAGATTCTTATGAGAATGAGATTCACCTTTCAGGCTAAATTGCTCTAAACAATGGTGTTATTTGCATTTAAATGACCCTTTGTCTGGCAGACAGGCAAATAAACCATTGTTAAATGGGCAAAAGGCTAGAGACAAGAGATCAAATGTCAGGCACTTCCAAAAATACCGTGAAAACAAAATGACTTTCTTGAATTGTTCTCACAATATTCTTAAATGGCTACTACAGGCTTTACAGGTGGTGTAATACACAGTTCAAGGTGTATTAAAATAATATAAACATTATTATCCGCAGGGCAAAAAATAAAAGCTTTCTACCAAACGTGGCCCATCAGGCTAATCATTACACCAAGCAAACACTAGTTATTTATGTAGTCAAGGTTGTATAAACAGTAGATAACATCTACAATGGAGCATGACAGCTGGAGAGTCTCCTGCCAAGATGACATACAGATATTGTATTCATGGAACATTCTCACAAAGTTCCCACCAAGTTCAGCTCTAGTTCCAAAAGGGAATTATTCAGTGTTTATGGAGCTACAGTAACATGCAACCCTCCTGCCACTGGGAAAAGTAATACTTGAGAAAGTGCACAGTGAAGCCCAGGCAGCAGTAGCCCTGACGCCCATGCTGGGCATGCCACTAATGATCATGAGAAGGAGATACTCCTTGTCGAGTGGGATGTTTTGGTAGTTCAGACAGGATACCCATGCCAAGTGTTCCTTAAATCAAGATGAGAAAAGCTAATGACTTCATAAGGGATGCTCAACAAATACGCCATCATGGAATGCTCTGAGGGTCAATTAAATGGTTACCAAATGTTAATGTGCCTACTGATGCAAGCAAAGTTGGCTGCTCACCAAGGCAGTCATGGATGTCCCATCTCCCAGTAAAGAGGCAGTATACAAAGAAACAAATTACTGTTCTGAATCCATTATAGCCTCCTAAAGAAGGGTCATAAGCGTCTCTATAAGTTTCTGAAGGAAAGCAAGTACATTAGAAACCAGACAGCACATCGGATCTACATGACTGGGTACACACGATTCACAGAACAGATTCCAGCTTTGTGCACACACACACACACACCATAAATTTACCAAGGGTTCTTTGAACCAAGAGTGCTTTACGGACGGCTGGGTTTCAGTCCTCCACTTGGACTTTCGTATGCAGAATCGATCCCTGAAACAAAGGTACCTTGACCAAGTGTTAAATCTTTCTGCTCATCTGGGGAGGCAGTTCTCTTCAGGAAGCAGGATGTTTTCACACCATGTCAAAGCAGCAGTGGGAGCCAAGGTCTCTTGGACCACTACGGGCTACAAGCTGGAATCTATGAGCTGATTGTTGCATTCTGTGTAATGCGAGCAAAAATAGTGGCCAAAATGCATATTGAAGAAGCCAGTTGTGAGCCCACATGTCCTGAATTAACAGACTGTCAAGCTTCACCAGAGACAACCACTGTTATCAAGAAATTCTAATGAGCCCCACCGAAGTTTTCCTATGTCTTGGACACCACTTCTGTGGCAGTTGCCACCCTCCTGAGCATGGTCTTGATAGTTTATCCATTTTACCATTGGGTCATCCTGTCAAACGTGTTGCTCTCACTGAGGTGGACTCTAGTTGAGCTTGCCTAAGGAGTCCTGGTGCAAAGCTAAAGAGCACCATCTAAGCTCATGTCTTGCTTGTAGTTGATCTAAGTGCCCATCATGGTTAAGCAGGTTGTCTGGGGAGCAACAAAATTTAGAAGTGACTTATAAATGTGCGAACTATGGATTTATCTCCAAGTTCCTGAGAAACTGTAGCTCCATAAGATGCTACAGAGATAGTTCCACACTGTCCAAAATTTGTACTTGCTGAGACAAAGAAAGTAAAACCTATCAACACCACCTGATTGGTCTGCAGTTCAGAAGCCCCATATACAGCAGAAACCTTTCGATCATAGCCAGTGTTAACAGTTTCAGAAGTTTGAGCTACATTAGCGCTTCTGTGGGATCAGACCAGACGTACTAGCCTTAGCTAGTCTTCTGATATGCATCAGCGACCCTTGCCCAGCCATGACACTCTTGCCAGTTCAGTGGTTGTCCTTCTTGTACCACCTTTGGTAGTTAGTTTCCACTGCATACCAAGACACACCCCACAAGACCTGCGGGTGGAGATTAATAGACCCAGTCGTTCAGCAATATCAATATAGCCCTTGTCAAGGTCACTCATTTCCTTCTTTCAACAAATAAACTTCAAGAACAAAACATCCCCCTCCTTACGAGGTGACACTGTAACAAGATAATAAATGTTAGTCATGTCGCCTGTCCGTGGTCATAAAGTTTTTAATGTTATGGCTGAGGGTGGCACAATGCCGTAGTGGTTAGCACATGTGTCTCATGGCGTGGGTTCAAGTCCCATGTTTGGCAAGGGTGTTTCAGTGTGGAGTTTGCATGTTCTCCCAATGCTTGTATGGGTTTTCCTCCAGGTACTCTGGTTTCCTCCTACGTCCCAAAAAATGCTTATTAGGGTAATTGGCTGTTCCAAATTGCCCTTAGGTGTTTGTGTTGGCACTGTGACACTCTGGTGGGCTGTTCAGGGTGTATCCAGCCTTTTACCCAGCATTGACTGAGATATGCTCTAGCCTTCCCGTGACCCTATTCAGATTAAGTGGTTCGCCAAATGATGGGTTCATGTATCATAACGGTATTTATACTGTATACATGATATGATTCACTTACTTTAAAACTTTGTGGTCCATTGTGGATGAGGAGGGGAAGACAGAAGTGCCAATTTAAAATAAAATGTAGGCTGAAATCCCAATATTGGTATATGGAGTGTCATGAAGTGCAGGTATCATAAAACTGTTGAGTTATGTGGATGTCGAATAGAGCCCACTTATATTATGGCTTCTTCAGCAGTGAGAGTATAAAATAATGAAGGGTTAATGATGGATGGTGGTTAATGGTATGCTGACGCTAAACAAAATTTTTATTAAGGACTTAAATCTCATGAATGCCTCCATCGTGGGGAAAGATTTGCAGCACTGCACCATGTGATGAATAAGTAATCTATTGCAATGAATGGAGGATAGAAATTCCTTATTAACAAATAACCTTATTTGCTGCAAGGCTTTTTCTGGATACAGTATTATATTTAAAAAAAATCGTAGGCACATCAAAACTTTCAGTAAAATAAAAATGCTTTTAACAACAACAACAATAATAATAATAATAATAATAATAATAATAATAATTATAAACATGCTGAGCAATCTTACTTACTTATTTTAACTTATATGAGACCTCTTATTAACTGTGACACCTTCCAAAAATGTATTTGCATGACCATAAATGAGGGTGGCACGGTGCTGTAATGGTTAGCACGTCCACCTGACCTCACAACAAGAAGGTCTTGGGTTCGAGTCCTGGGCTTAGGCATTTCTGTGTTGCGTTTGTATGCTCTCCCTATTTGCTTGCGTGGGTTTTCTCCGGGTACTCCAGTTTCCTCCCACAGTCCAAAGACATGCACATTAGGCTAACTGGCTGTTCCAAATTGACCCAAGGGCTTAGTTATAATTCTGACACTAATTGTACACAATCTAAGGAAATGCTACACAATAAGTTTTGGAGTATAGTAAACGTACGTCTCCTTTAAAGTAAGGCATGCTAATGGTTTAAAGAATAATCTGACCCCTTCTAAGATTATACCTTCATCACTTTAACTTTATTTCTAATTTTAGGCAATTCAGTTCTTGGAGTAAACAATGTACCATATCTATGTGTTCAATACTGACCACAAATTGCTGTACATAGCTTTATTGTTGTAAATATACAGTACAGTATATGCATAATCCTTAAAATATCGCTTACTTTCTTATGTAAGAAGAGTCGTCTCTCTCTAACAGGATATGCATCTTTTATCACGTTGTCATCATGTTTGTACAGCTGCTTCTCTCACTGGTTACTGTCACGGCAAGTCAAAAACAGGCGTTCATTAGTATTTTTATTACGTCTTCAATAGCCTGTGTGCCACCCATCAGTCAAATCGCGCCCTACTGATAACAGTAGCGCATAATTCAACTCCTGTAATGGGTTTTGCACTGTTGCAAAACAACCAATTCCCTCTTCTGTCTGCTTTAATGGCTCTATTACTTTTGATTAATAGGTGGTAGCTGTTGCTTTCAGTCACTCGCCCCTGTTCCATTAAACAAATCAGCATAAATTTAGAAGAATGAGCACCCGGAAATATAACTAGCATAACTTACATAACTAACAAGAGCACTCGGAGAGTGTAAACCTCCACCAAACCCAGCAATCTCATATATGAACCAAAATGACAAAAAAAAAATAATCCTGTAAAAAAATTTCGCGAAAATCCACACACGGTTCTTTTCTACTGAGTTCTATTCTCACTCACTCACTCACTCACCCCTTGGCCAAATAGCGTCATCCTTTCATGGTCACAGGGAGGCTGGAGCTTATCTTAGCCAAAACTGGGTAAAGGGGCGAAACGCCCCAGACAGCTTGCTGAACCATAGCAGAGCCAACACACACACAACCATTCACACACATTCACACCTAGGAGCAATTTAGAACAGCCAGTTCGAGGAAACCGGAGTACCCATAAGAAAGCCACACAAGCACACGGAGGACATGCAAACCCCTCACAGAAATACCCGAGCCTGGGACTTGAACCCAAGACCTTCTTGCTGTGAGGCAGGCGTGCTCATCACTACGCCATTGTGCCGCCCTCTATTGTACTCTACTTTGTCTTATTACCGAATCAAAGGTCAAGATTAAAAGAGACATGACATTACAGATAATAAATGACAAAAGATAGAAAGAGAAAAAAAAACAGCTATATGCAAATAACAAAGTACACAGCACCCCCTGCTGGACCTGCTGCAACACCACATTTCCAAAACATTGTCATTTCTCACAATGTTAAAGAATACTTAAAAAAATATATATACCTGTAGCGTCATCTTTGGCGGCCTCCCACGGCGCTGTGCTATTACATAATAGCATACGGTGATCTAGTGATGTAGCAAGTTCATGTTATATTCTTTGCTCTGTAACTGTAGTAAGGTACAGTATGTCGCGCTATTGCACAAACCTACATACCAAACAAGAGCACTCGGGGAACACAACCCTACGCCAAGCCGACGAAAATAACAAAGCACACAGCACCCACTGCTGGACTTGCTGTAATACCGCACTTCCAACAAAAACCCTGATCTAACTCACAATGTAAAAATCCTGGACCCCAAATTTTATGCGGATTATCTCCAAAATTGCCGGGAATGTCCAAAGGACCGCCCCTGGTAGAAATCTCATGAAAATACAGACATTACATTTTGCATAATCCTGTAAACAAACACACAAACCTAACCAAAAGCCTGGCAATGTAATAAAAAAATACTGCTTTTGTGAAAGGTTGATGATATGTACACCCTGCCAAGTGTAAAACAATATATAAAGCTCTGCAAAGTGGGTGGAGTCTCCCAACTGGAAAATGTTCAGAACAGTAAATTACAGTCTAACGGTTTCCGTATATAGGCAGTTCAGCCTTGTGGAGCACTGCAGCTTCCATTACTCTACTGCCACTAAAGCCTTCTTCATATATCACCGTCAGCAACATGTTCCACTGATATATTATAGCACAAGCGACTTACAGCTAATGCAAAGGTAATTGCTGCATGGATTTTTAGGATATTGGTATACTGGTCCTTGAACATAATGTTGAAACCTAGTCGACTGGTGTTATATAAGGACAGGGAAGTGTATTCCACTGTACTGGACTCTACAATAATTCAACACAATAAGTTACAGTAAAACAAAGAATCAACTCCATTATGCATCCTGTTTGGTTGCTGGAATTGAAGATTGGACCTAATGCAAATTTACCATCCATCCATCTCTAAGCTGCTTAATCCTAATTAGGGTCATGGGAAGGCTGGAGCCCATCTCAGCCGACTCTGGGAGAAGGCGGGGTACACCCTGAACAGCTCGCCAGACCACTGCAGGGCCAACATACACACACACGCATCCATTCACACTCACACCAAGAGGCAATTTGAAACACCAGTTAGTCAACTGTGCATGTTTTTGGATGGTAAGAGGAAACTGGAGTACCCAGAGGAAACCTACACACGCACAGAGAGAACATGCAAACTCCACACAAAAACCCCCAAACCTAGGAATCGAACCCAGGGTAAATTTATCATTAGGTTCTGAATTGTGTTCATACTTAATGCTAATGCTGTAGGAATAGAAATCATTGTAATGTGCTTTCTAACCCCTGCCGATGGGCTTATGTTCTCGGTGTGGTATGTTTCTGTTTGTCTGACTCCGAGCGGGATTGTGCCAAACCGGTTGACCCGATTTTCATGAAACTTGGTGGAAGGGTGAAACATTGGCCAAAGAGGAATCCCTTCAAGTCTGGATCTGAAAATTTGTGTTCACTTTTGCTAACATGCGATGAAACACTTTGTCCTTGCACTCAACAATGCCATACATCTTGAAATCCAGGAGATGGCAGTAAAGTTAAAGTGAGTAAAGTGAGTCTCACTCACTCTCTATGAAGGTAGCAGGCAGGGAACAGCCTGAATAGCTCGCTAGGCTACACACACAACCATTCACACTCTCACCTAGGGGCAATTTAGCACAGCCAATTAGCTTAATGTGCATGTCTTTGGATTATGGGAGGAAACTCATGCAAGCACGGGGGAGACCATGCCCGAAACACAGAAACGCCCATGACCTTCTTGCACTGAGGCAGACACACTAACCACTTTGCCAGAGAAGATTAAAAAGCAAATCCACTTTCACTATGATTGTTACTTAGGTAACAACTAATAGTAACATTGTTTTTAATGGTACCTGGTGCAAGACGTTAATGCCATGGTAAACTCTTTATAGCACAGGAGGGTGTTATATTAGATTCTAGTGAAAACTTTGCTACAGGACATTAAATTTAATTGATAAAATTATGTTATTTAGTATTAAATATAAATTGTAAAAAAAAAAACTTTACTTAATTAAAAATAATTTACCGTAAGTTGAATTACTTTGTATTTCTTTTTTACAATTTATATTTATATATATATATATATATATATATATATATATATATATATATATATATATATATACACA
>JAOUQZ010000041.1:19663712-19681241 GCA_028564935.1 Neosilurus hyrtlii | reverse complement strand
GGGAGAGAGAGAGAGAGAGCGAGCGAGAGAGAGCGAGTGAGAGAGAGAGAGAGAGAGAGAGAGGAGCAGATTGGTTGTTTCTTGAGTTTTAAAGGACATCATTAAACCAGTGCTTTATGTGTCTGGAATGGCACAACATGTCAAATGAAAGCTTCTGGTTCAAAACATATCACCATTATCTTTATTACAGTAGATTAACCTTACATGGGTCATAAAGTTAAACAGGGGACAAAGGCTACAAAAACAAAAATAAAAGAAGGTTGAAGCAGTGCAATAATAGGGTGCAAATGCTAACCTTGTCAACCATTAGGCATTAAAAAAATAAATAAAAACAAGCAGTAAAATCTCGGTCATTTCCTGACTGCTTTGTCGTGTTTCTAAAAATTAGTTGTGGGTTTTGACTGTAAAGATGTAAATGTTTCACATTTTATACTGTTTTAACCTCAAACGGAAAACAAACTTAAACCAAAGTGAAAATATTATATACACATCTTTGAACATCAAAATACACTAGCTCCTTCATGAAACAAAAACACAAGTATGTTGTGCAGACACTGTCCTGAGAAAAGTCCCACGTGATTCACGGGAATGCAAGGGTAAATATGGATATGGCTAATTTGCGTATGAATGAGTGACTGGACATACCATTCGTTCCTATAAGGGGGCACACGTTTGTCTAATATGTGAACGTAAACTAGTATTATGTATACATGTGCCGAGTTTTATTCTGCTGAGAAGTTCATTAGTTTATATCCGATTTAATAATTTAATACCTGTATGCTGTTATTGTTGCCAGCATCTCGCCTTCTTGAGACTGAAGTGTCTGTCGTATTCTTGCCATTTCACACTTGTGAGACGAACTACAAATGGTGGCCTTACAAACAAGCTACTGCAAACTATCAAATACATTTCATTAGATTCAAAAATGTAAGCAAAAACCACCTGATGAAAAATAGTATATGTTCATGTGTAACAAGAGATGATGGGCTTGCCTCAGGGAAAATTAACTAATAGTTGGTGCTGCTGCTCATCACCGTCAGAACACCACTCCCAAAGTGAAGTATGGTGATGGAGCATCAAAAGAGGCTCAGTTATTGATTTTTGTGGATGCACACTAGATGTTCAAAATGAGCTGAGATTCAGATTGTATTTATGTGGAATCATCATTACAACCACGAGATAAATGGATGTTAGATTCGAAACAGGTTGAAGGTCGCAACTAACTAAAAAACACGACCAAAATGGTTTTCTTTCCATTTGAAGTCTACGGTAAGGGTATTTCAGACATACACCTTGGTAACAAGAAAGACCAGACTTGGTGGCAACGGTATTACCACTGACACAGTTGGCTTCGATTCATGCATGGATTTAATGGTGCACGGGATGTTTTCCAGAACTTTGTACCAGGATTTGTTTTGAGCTGGGAGTGTGATTATATTTAGGGGTCCAAGCATCAAAGTAATGTCTTGGTCCAAATGTCTAGGTGGAAAGTTTTGGAATGAAAAGGCCTACAAGATTGTTTGAGAAATGTTAATAATGATTATGAAACAAATCCATATTAACGGGTCTATGGGCTTTATTTTGTAGAGTAGCTGATCGAGTCCATGGGTACAAGTCTGTATGAGAACCATTGTCCTACTTTTTCAGAAAAAAAATAGATATTGTTTTCTGTCTGAGGTAGTAGTAGTTTTTTTGTGGATTATTTTCAGAAATATTTCAACTAACATACTCCTTTTATTATTATTATTATTATTGTGTGTTTTTTTTTTTTAAAGACTCTTTTATACTTATAACTGATATCTTTTAAATCCAAGTTTTAACTCTATCTATATAATAATGGCCTGGAATTTAGAGTATACTAAAATACAGTAATGCTTTATTTAATTAATTTATTCTTCATTTGTGTGATATAAATATATAAATAGGCAAAGACAGAACTGCCTGTCCAGCTGAGCAAAACTTTTGTTTAAAATCAAAATCTGTCAGTCTAGTCAAATGTATTTTCTGTTATTCACTGTTATGACCGTGGGTCATGGATGGCCAGAAGTTGTCCTAGCGGTTATATTTAGCCATGGGACAGCATGTGTAACTTGATAGCTAGTGTTATTCAGTTTAGTCTCTAATATAAGAGTAATAATATAATATAAAAACATTTTTTAATTAAAATGTATGCTAAACTTAAAAAAAAAAAAAACAACAACAATTCAAAAAATACTGTTTGTTTACACAGTACAATATTGGGATTTAGATCATAGCCCTAGTGAATTCTGGAATTTGATTGGTCAGAAAGAAACACTTTAATATAGTTGTTAAATAATGATAATAATAATAATAAACAGCAACAACAACAACAATAATAGATTACTGTTAATTTGTGACAAATAATTCACAGGTATTCTATGCTGGACACTCCATGTAATGAAAGGGATAAGATAATTTTAATAAATAAATAAACATGCTTGTGATAACCTTTTTGTCATGGTTGTACCAGTGTTAATTTCTGTTGTCTAGATTCTGACTATCTTAACTATCAGCCTTGCCAAATTAATTGAATATAATTAAATAATTTCTCTGTTGCAGGGCAGCATACACAATACTGATACTTTTACTGCAGCACTGTCCAAATTCCTGATTCTTATTGGTGTGAAAAAAACTGGCTAATGTTTATATTAATAACACATTTGAATGCTTATTAATAATTTTAGTACTTATAGTATCGTAATCTAATACAATATATCATGTACATACAACTGTTGATACAGTGAAGTGCACTTTTTATCCCTTTACAATACAAAGTATTGCAGTATGTAGGTATTGTAATCACTGGCTTTTGCTTGTCTGTCCAGCCACCTGTCTGTGAGCAAAATCCTGACCATACCCATGCACAGATTTTCACCAGACTTGGTGGGAGGACACTGCCTTTACAGGAGTCCCAGAACTTATTTGATTTTGGAATGTAAAGTTCAGAGTGGGTGGTTAACTACACATATGAGGTTATTAGGAAACCATGTATGGAGTTTCGAATGAAGCAACTACATTTGACCTTGACAGACCATAAAAACTAAAAAGAAAGGACACATGCTTCTGAGTACTTACAACCTTTAAACAAGTACTGATTGAAATGCTGCTATTATGGAACTCTAATAAGAAGCCTTATATAGACTCACATGGAATTAATAACAGGAACTGGGTTGTTTTGCAGATGTTCCTAAACTTTAATGGTGACTGTAATTGGAAATACTAATTTGGTTAGCACTGGCAAATTTTTATGTACTACAGAACTCAGGCTAATTAAATATATGCAAATTGCTAGCATACTTGTTCTACAGTAGTACTGTGTTTACAACGCCTAGCTGTGTTTTTACTGTAAAGGTTAATCTGCAAAGTTTATTTATATAAAAATATCACACATACTAGAAATTTAAGTTCTAATACTTCAAGACTTTTTAGTCAATACTACATACATTGACAAGGTTAGCATTTGCTGATTATATTCAATCAAGAAGGTGTATAAAGTTGTTTACCTCCATTTACCTTACCATGGCTTACAGGCTCATTAAGACTGTACAATCACAAAGAGGTTAAAATAAAATAACACAGCTATTAGCTAGCTAGAGTGTCTACATCAACAGACATAACTATCATCATCATCATCATCATCATCATCATTAGGAGAATCATGATCATACCAGTAAGATGAGAAGTGACTACCTGAGGCGTCCCGATTCCGCCCGCATCGCCCGCGAGGACCGCTGCCCACCGCGCATGGCAACCTACATGTTAGCGGAGCGCCCTGCTAGTGGCCGCTACTACACACAGCACAGACAGCGTGTGAAGCCAGACTGTTTAGTAGCACACTGGCATGTAATGATTTTTGTCCTCCAGCCCTCAAAAGGGAGAAGAAAAAAACAAAAAGGGGAAAAAAGTAGGAAAGGAAAGCACAACCTAAACTTTGAGGACCTGGTTATTTTGCATGTTTTTGAATCTTTTGGCTACAATGATTATAAGCAATAAGTGGCACGCATGTAGCAGCAGACAACGTCGAAGTAAATATTTCCGACAGACATATTAGTAAACGAATACTTGCGCTGTGCTACATGTATTTATCCAATTAGCTTTGTTTCATTTATTAGCAAAAGCTGCATACAGCATATAAGCTTTCCAAAGACATGCTAGCAAATTTGCAATGCTTTTCAATACACCCATTCCCTGCCCCCTTATTTACAACTTCTGATAAGAAATCACAACGTTTCATGTACAATGAGTTCGCATCTTTGGGTTAGTCAATCAGCATTTTGTTTAATGTTATTTGCAACCAAATCCAGCACTAAATATTTGGCTTCACAAGCTGTGCAACATTTTAAATGAAGTGTTGATCCTGAAAGTCTTTAATTGTGCTTTCAGTCTAAATTTGCACTAGTTGCTAGCAAATAATGTCTTTTGTTTTAAAGAAAAATGCAGAAATATGGGCCATAACTCTATAACCTAACCATTCCCTGTTCATTGAAACACCAAATAAACAAATGCTAGCTCATGTCTACATCTAGAATATTTACACTACTTTTCTACACTTTAAAAGATGTCCGTTTTCAAACACTGGCTATATCCCAAGACACAAAGTCACTACTAAGTAGTCAGTACCATTTTTAGTTCAATATGTCACTCACAAACCAAACAAGCAGTGAAATTTTTTAGCATCTAAAAAAGGAAAAGGAACACGTGTTTGACTCTTACCTGCAAGGCCGGCAGAAATCATGTGCACCTGTGTGGAGTCAGGCTCCAGTACGCCGTTTAGCTTCTCTTTGGCCGTTGAGTAGGCCGCAAAGTAGATTGCTCTGTCAGGGAACAGCCAGATAATAAAAATAAAACACAACTTTTGATTTCATTGTTGTGATCTCTGACTTGCTGTCTTATTCTTGGTTTTACTGCCATAACAGGGTTTCTGATTTTTTTTAGCTTCCACTCATAAAGTGGCTCGGGAGCTATAGGAATGGGTTCCGTCCATCCATCACACTTTAGTTTCTGGACATTTACGTGCCGCGTACTGAAGCTTCTTCTATAGATTGTTCTATATTGGCAAATAATGAAATATATGGTCCTTTTGGCAGAAGCGTCTAGACCCCTGTGGTCTACTTTTTATTTAACGGATTTTGCTAAATTATATTTTTGGTTTTTGAGTTCTGCAATTATCGGACATCACAACATTTTCTTGGTTGAAGATAATTTCAAAAATATTCTCTAAAATATACTCCAGAGAGACTGGCCATAGACTTCCAAGTCAAGATTATTGTCACTATTACTACCTGTAGAAATTCTAGCTAGTGAAATGTAATGACATGGAAATCTAGCTAGCTAGTTAAGTACAGTAACAAATGTCAGGACCATGCATTGTTATCGCAGTCCGAAGTGAACCAGTATTGTTTTATGTCTACTGGTCCTCACGATACTGAATGTGTGAGTGAGTATGACTAAAGTGATGAAACACTGAACATTCAAGGCTTCTTTCATTCACTTATGTACTTTTTTTGTATAGATAGAAAGAACAAACAAACAAACAAAAAAAAACAGATGCAGGGCAAAAACATGACCTTCCTAGAGAATTAAAGATATTTCCAGTGAGTCCCCTGAGAACACAGACTCATTCGTCTCCAGTAAATGAGCAAATTACTAAATCAAATGAATAAATAAAGATTTAGTCTCTGTCTCTGGGGTAAAACCTCAATTAGACTGACTGTACTGCTGTGGGCAAACACGAGCTGATAAATTGACTTGGGCTAATAAAGTTACTTTGGAATTTGCATTAGTCATGAAAATTTTACCCTGATTAAAGTCCCGACAAGATGACAAACATAACCCCCCATCACAACTGAGAGGAATGCAACGAGCTTTTGTTTGTGATGGATTCATACATTAGGAAGACGATACTAAACATCTGTCTAAATTCACTCACTCATTTGCTGAATCACTTAATCCTATTAGGGTCATTCCACAATCTGAAATACGGTGCTAGAGAGTCTGTGGGAAAACAATAACAACAAGATTACTTAGAGAGCGCACACCTCTGCCAAGCCCAGCAATCCCCCATTTGACCCAAAAAACGTCAAAAATCTCTCTCATAACATTAAAGAATCCATTTAAAAAAAATATATATATAAAATTTTTTTTTTAAAATGTTCCTTACCCAAAGCCCTGCCTCTGATATAAATGTCATGACAATCTGAGCAGAACTTTTTGTGTAATCCTGCTAACTAACAAATCCACAAATCGAGGGTAAAACATAACCTTCCTGCTGGAGGTAATATTACGAAAGCCAACAGAAGCCGAACCAAATACGTTTTCGGTTGAATGTTTTTGTGTTCAACTAAAACACAAACAAAAGAAAGTATTTATAATGAAATGTCCCTCGTAGGGTACAAACCAGATAACTCTGTGATATGAAGTTGGAATCGAGTCAAATTTGCACATCATGTCAAAGTTTCAAGGTTACGATTCCAGAACATCACTTATGTTTACGTTTTCCTGCTACTCGTACTACCTTAAAGTTGCCTGCCTGGACCCCCACTTTAAATTCAACCATCTCTAAAACTCAACCTGAAAGCATCATCTCACTACCACTGGGTCAAAATGCCTAGAGTTAGTCACCTCAACAAACAATTAGTAACAAACGTTCTCACTCACACCGTGACGCCTATTGCTTTTTATTGACAATTTAAACTGTGTAATGTAATGTGGATTATAACATGTTACATAGTGCTGGGTAGTTACACTGTCCAAGTTAAGAGTTACTCTACTTATACTAAATGAAACCTCCTTTTTAACATAGCAGTGATAAACTCTGCAGCAATAGCTTTATTAAAACAAAACTGTTTCTCTAACAATTGATCCTAAATGCCTTGAATATGAGAACTGGCCTGAGGGGCACAACAAGAGAGAGGCTAAATTGGGGAAGCGATTGTGTAAAACCAGTGTAAAATAAGCAATAACAGGAACCATCATGCTTTTTTATAATAATTATTTCTTTTAAGATGTTCCACAATGTTCATTGGAACTGTGAAAGAAAAATAAAAGTACAGATATTATTACTAAATTAGAAAAAACACTTCTTTGCTGTGGCTTTAAAGGTATCAGAGGAAGAACTGATTAGAAGCTGTAACAGCATGTTTCATGTTTAAGTCCTTATACATAGTAAGTATCTTTGGGTTTAAAAAAAAGAACCACGCAACAGCGTAATTTAAATAAATTAGAGATCACAAACCTAAAGAAAGAACGAGCTTCAGCCTACTGACGCAGCAAGCCAACTAAACATAGAGCATTGTGTCCTGACGAGATTCCCCAGAGCTTCATAAACTAATAATAAACTGGCTAAGAATGAGTGGCGAATTTCGTGCGAGTTTGTATTAGAGGACTGTTCGCTGCTTGGTGGCTTGCTACGTCCCCATGAGCAAGAATACATCAATAGTGATTCACTTCCAAAGAGAAAGCAGCATAATGAACAGAAATCCATTAGAAAAGGTTGTGTACCTGGACGGAGCCACTCCCACCAAGTTTGGCCCAAGGCCACGAAAGAGTGAACGAGGACCTTCTCTCTCTAAAATCAACCTAAGTGGGAAACAAAGAGGGTAATGTTAGTAATCAAAGCCAAGTTTCAGGCTACACGAACATCATTTATGTTGAAAAAAGTTTGGTACAAAAACATCATTTTTCATACATCGCATTACTTCCTACATACAACAAGGCATATTTTAAGGAATTCTCAGCAGCTTTTTTCGAGAAAAAAAAATTTAAAATAGAAAATAAAGAAAATATATAGAATAAAATAAAATAAAGGATACAAAAATACATATATATATATATATATATATAAAACGAAATACAAAGGCAATATAATGAAATATAGTTTTCAAGTAATTGTCTGTCTGTAAAGTGTCTATGTGCCAAATTTAGGAGAAAATTAAATAGCACCTGATCCAGTGCATCCTATACGTCCCAAGCAATCATCCTAAACTGGGGTTTGGGGAAGTGTACACTACACAATGACCTGTGTTTGTGTTATCCTGATGCACATTCCTCAAAAGAAAAAGCCCAATTTTAAGGTCTGGCTTCAAGTTTAAAACACCAGCCAACCATAACATGACTCCTCAGACTTTATTAAACATCTTAAATATTGCTGCAGGGTGCAAACCCTCGGTTCCTAATGTTCTGATAAGCTATCAATGTTCCAGGCTTTCAGAAGGTTGTTGCTTCTCGGACATGCCCCTGATGGCGAGACTTCATGCACGCGTTTAAGGAACTGTGATGACCTACTTTCAATATTGTTCCATTTTGGTTTTCTGGGTTTGGATTTCTACATTCCTTTGTAGAGGCTGAAAGTGGCGAGGCAGCCAAGGTGGAAACCTCTACCACCACCAAAAAAAAAAAAAAAAAAAAAGAGCTAAAAAGGAGCCCAGATAAAATTGTTGAGTGAACATGGATTGGGGGGGAATAATATTTCTCAGGTTATCTCAGAAAGACCAACATTTTTCGGAACCCTATTATATTAAACGCAATCAGATATCAGCACAATCAGCAATAAACCTGGACAGTTGGCTTTTGCTCATTTAGGGAAGAAAAGCACCAAGAAAAACTAGATCTACTAGTTCTACCGAGGAAATAGAGCACAACAGAGAAGGCATTCCGGGTTGATATACATAACCCAGCACAGCAAAGCGGGTATTAGATCAGAAATTATTAATTTCGAGTTACTGGTAGCCGGTATCCTATTCTAACAATTTTTGGAGTCGCTAACTAAAACCTGCCAGAATATTCAGAGAAAGCATGCAAGTTTGTAGAAAATCGTGTTTAAAGTTTAAAAAAGTATTTCAGATTTTCTGACTTAATACCCACTTTGCTGTGAAGGGTCACATATATTAAGCATGCTAATAACGCTAATAAATCCATGAACTCCATGAATGTAGCGCTATGAAAAACAACCGTCTTGTGGACAGACACTAAAGTCTAAAGCGGGGGGGTGGGGGGGGGGGTAGATGACACAAAGTGAAAAAGGAACACACAAGACCTACTGGCCTGGGATCCTATCAGATGGGATGCTGAAGTAGACAAGAGTTTGGGAATTAGGGCTGTTCCTGCGTTTCAGTGTAGCATGGCGTCAATGATGAAAACGAAATGCAGTGCCACAATTGCATTCACACGCAAAGGAAATGTAACATCGTCATCACTGATTAGACTGAAACACAGGTGACAAACTCAACCCGGCACACCAACTCATTTTATGTGGCCCGCAAGAGCTTCCAAAGAATATGATTATCGCACAATCTTTGCATCGACCGTTACCATGAACCTGCCCTGCAGATTTCATGGTTGCGCTTTTAAAATAGATGTTCAGAGACTATCCAGCCCTCGATCACCTTTAAATTTAATGATGTGGCCCTCAGTGAAAATGAGTTTGATACCCCCGGAAAGCAACGCAACAAAGACAGTGCTTTGCAGAGCGGCATGTTTTCTTCGCGTCGTTAAAGAAAAGCATCGTCGTGTCTGTACAATATTTAGGTTTTCTGAACTGTGAGACCATCTCCAGAACAAAGAAATGACCATGACAGGACAGTCGACCCAATGGTGCTGATGCACGGTAAATGGGAATCTGGATATTGCCTCAGCAATGACAGAAAAATCAGCTTTGCACTCCTAATGAGAGGGACTGCATACCCTGTCAAAGAAACCCCCGATGACATTTTTAGAAATATAAATAAATCATATCAGCGATGACACCTTGGATGGCACTTTGAAACTGTTATGGCTGGCATTCAGATGGCATGGAACAGTATTGAAAGGGCATGGAACACATCATGTCCCTTTTTATATATAAAAACAAACTGCCTGTTGACCCAGAAACTACCTTGAATACACAGGTTGGTGCGACGCTATTCGTAGTGCGTTCGGTTAATACTAACGAACGCCAAAATTTGTGCTCATTCATAGCTGTATATTCTACAGCTCTACAGATACCAAACAAAACAGTAATCAGGTGATCGGCTGAGGGTAACCCCGCCCCGAGCATGCATAAGCTCGGTGATTGGATAGTGCTTGCATTTCAGTGTGGCACCACTTCTGTCACAACGTCAGCACTGAATTCTTTCAAATGTAGTATTTTAAATACAACACATTTTAAATTAGTTTTATTTTGTACACAATTAAACGATCAAACACTGAATCCCACTGTTTTTGGGATGCGTTACTTACTTAAGGCAATGCAGGGGTCCGGGGGGAGACATCCGAGCGACGCTGGCCCCATCCATGGAGCTGAGCTGCACCTCAGAGATGTAGAGCTTCACTGAGGAAGACTGCAGCCTCGTCTTTACGACCTCCAGCGGACACGTCAAGATGGCGCCGACTGTCCCCCCGCAGCTGGAAAGCCGGAAGGAGAGGGAATTCAATGATTTATAAAGAAAGGTAAGGTATCATGTGAAAAAAAAAAAATAATAATAAATATGTCATGGTGTCAGTGTAACCACCTTGACATCGAAATACTTCCTGTAATAACCCATTTACATAGCTTGCCTTCTTATAAACCGCATAAGGACAACATGAAGTCTGCTGCAATGTCAAAAATAAATAAATAAATAAGGTTTGACACTGGAGACACCATCTATTAAACATTACTATTGTTACACAATAACGTGGTAAATATGCCATATAGGTCTAACAAAAACAGTACCGCAGTATTGTGTACTGCATTAACAGAACCCTAAAATAATATAAATATATACTTCCTGCTGGAAGTCAGATATTTATGCATAATGCACATGTAGGTGAAAGGTCTTGGCACCAGTTCTCAAGTTACATTACAGTCCGGGCTCATGCCATTCAAGAAATAGGTCATGGGTCAGATGCATCAGGTTCGTGGCGAGCATATATGGCCCACACGTGCAGATACAAAGGTTAAACTAAATAGTGCTGCAAGCTGTCAACACGTGGACCAGATACATACTTACAGAACCTTAACTTCTTACAAGTGCAAGATAAGAAATCCATAATGGGAAAAAAGTATAAAACAGTCCATAGAGCCAGAAGTGGATTATTTTCCATGCCGCCACCACCAGGCTTCACCTTATCCCTCCTACCTCACAGCAACTTTCCAACACCAAGCATTTTTCATTTGGTAACCAACATCAAATCGTGTTTGTTATCCATTTATGGTTTAAGTGAAAGCCTGTTATGTTACTAGAAAAAGAATAAACAACAAAAATCAACAATGTTCTCCGGTATTAAGAGCCTTTTCAAGGTCTTCTAGAGCACTGGGGATACATTAAATGTATGAAATCTGTACAAACTATGCAAAATTTCATATATGAATAAATACACACTAGTATGGAGCACCTTCAAAAAAAATTTTAAACAAAAAGTATTATCTTGTTCTGAAAATGTACACAAGTTACATTTTGCACAAATTTGAGTTTCCCACTTGAAAAATTCTCAGGATTCCAACTGAAATAATTTTCAAAAGGAGGATATTTGTCATGAAAATTTTCCCGTTTAACATTAGATAAGCGTATGTCGTTTAACTGAATCATGCACTGGTGGCAATATCCCCCGATTTGTTCTGCATAGGGCAGATCTGAGTACATGCCACTCTGACTTCTCTCTCTCTCTCGTGATAATAAGAAATGTGCCTTTTTTTAAACTCAGATTCACTTTTTACAAAGTACATCGAGTTACGTAACTTCAGAGCAAAACATAACTGAACCAGATTCTGAAACATTATTTACATAAGCGTGTGAATACGTGTCCGTCCAAAATTGTCCACTCCGAAATCCCTAGTTCTCAAAATTTTATTAAAAATTCAACTGGTTTTACCTTTGAAATCTTACAACTATTGACAATCATAGGTTTTAAAGAAATGTTATTGCTTTGGACATGCACACTTTCAACAGCCATAATGTCAAAGAAAATAATGTTATACAAAATTCTTAAGGCCGTGAACACGTTATAACTGTGAACATTTAATAAAATTGTTATTTAAAACTTTTGACCCCTTTGGGACTGATTGCTCTAAGAGACGGTGAAAATGCCCTTAAAAAGCAAACCTTGCTGTCTTGACCTCTCTTTGATTGATTAAAAATAATAGTGACTCTTACGAAGCTGAAAAGATTAAACAAACACCATCACGCAATAATCTATACCTACGACAAGCATTTCACTGGCCTGAATTACTGTCAGAGTTAAAATTATTTAATAAATCTTTAACATCTTCTGACCAATCAGCATTCAGAATCACTGCGTTGTTATGACGGAGATAAATTTCACCATGTTGGCATGCTACTACGGGAATTACAACAATATTACAGGAGCTGCAGGAAGAGCTGGCGGATATTCATCACTTTCAGCCCGAGGTCCTACAGTGGAATGTTTTTAATTCAAAAATTCAAATCCCTTGTACGCAAAACGTGGTGAAGCACAGTGGTGGCAGCGTCCTGCTGTGGAGCTGCTTTGCATCAGCAGTGGGGGATGGTGGGGGCGGCATCGACTTGTGACAGATAAAAATCACGAATACCTTCTTCATACACTTCTACTATGTATATATTTGCCTGTATTCTGAAAACCCACAAGACACACCCACTTTACTACAGGACACACCCACTCCAGTACACGGCAACCCCAACCCTAATCTGGGGGGGGTTCTAATAAGGCCAGATGGCGGCTCTGCGAATTGTAGGTGTGACAAGTAGTCAGCATGTGTTTGTTACACCTTGACCAAGGTGAGGTACACCCTGAACCGCTCGCCAGACCATTGCAGGGCCAACACACACTCAGACCCACAAGTAATTTGAAACAGTTACTTAGCCTACTAAGCATGTCTTTGGACCGTTGGAGGAAACCAGAGTACCAAAGCAAACATGGGGAGAACATGCAAACTTCACACAGAAACGGCCGAGACGGGAACTCGAACCCGGGACCTTCTTGCTGTGAGGTGGACGTGCTAACCACGACACCACAGTGATGCCTAAAGTAGATCTCCTCACCTTTATTTATTTATTCCTAAAATCAAATCAGCAAAATGAATAAGTTCACAAACACCTATCATTGCATGACGGTGTACAGGCAAAAAAAGTTCTTGTATTTTAAGATATTATCAGTTAACGGGTGCACAAACTTGTGCCACCAGGTTAATCTTCCTTTTGTTGTTTTCCTCTTTCCTCTTAAATGTTTTTTTTGGTCAATAAACAGCTTTACTAGGGGTGTGAAGACGTTTTCACTTGCAAAAAAATGCTGCATGATCTAATGCATGAAGCTTTAACCTGCTAAATATTTAGCAAAGACCTGATTGCTCCACACAGGGGTCGTTTCTCTCTCTCTCTTCCCTAACAATAGATGTCATGCTCTATCTTAAACCTGGTGTGGAAAAGTTTGTGGTGAATCCACATGACGCGGCCTCGCAGCGAGACTGTTTCTGCACCGCCTCTCACAGGCCGGCCCACATTACAGGCGTCTGCTGTGACCTTCGGCCTACTTTCTTCCTGCATGTCAGTTCTGGAGATTACGCTCTCGCTCGCTGACGGCGGTGTGTGGAAACATGATCGCATACACACAAGCACATGGTGCAAACCTGAGCTGCTAAAAAAAAAAAATGGAGAGAGAGAGAGAATAAAGAAAGATGTGCAACCTGTGCACACCCAGAGCTTCGTTGTGGAGTTTGAATGAGTTCTCCACATATTTTCTCATATGGTTCTGGGGTACGTGCCAACACGCCCTTTTTTTTTTTTTTTTTAAAGGAATGCATGCGGCTTTTTGGCGTGCAGGAAAAGCTGAGCTGAGAATTGAGCGTAGAGGGAAGGAAAATAGCTCCGAATGAATCAGAAATCAATCCTGCAAGAACATAGACAGAGGTGGGGCAGTGAATATGTAACCGCTCCCTTCAAAGTTGTCTGATACTGTGACGAGAATGGAAATGCTGCCAAAAAGTGCAATCCAACTTGCATTAGGTTTCATTTATAATGACTCAAATCTTCCTCCTCCACACTGGTAAAGTTTAACCCTTTCCTCACCGCCAGGTAAATTGGCTAGGATAGTAAATAGGTTTTATCACCAGGCGTCCTTAAACGTTTCCTTCCAACATCCAAATCGGTTGAAGGATCTCTATCCAGGACTGCTTATGATGATATTTTGAAACTGCTTTAGAAGAATAGTCTAGTCTCAGACACTAAGTGAAAAGGGAGTTCGGCCTTTTAAAGACCAGCTGAGCACAGTTTGCTGAATTTAAGGTCAGCTAGTCCTGCGATAGCTGCCTTGCAAGCTGAGCGTGCGCTGTGAAAGTTGACGCGATCCCTGTGCAGTTCGTTCCAGGATTAAAACTCTTTAAAAGTGCTACCCCAGGAAAATAATCCATGATGGCATACTCTGAAGTGACTTTTTTTTTTAATTCCTCTAGGGGTTAGGTGCACATTGAGATTGCATATTTTCTTGTGATTATTATTACACTGTATTGCTGTAAACTTACGAGCAGTTAAGCAGTCCAAACTAACTAACTCGCTCATAGCCGACACTTAACCGTGCTCCATGCAAACACAGAGCATTTATTCAAATTACGTACATCATATAGATATTATCTCGGACCTTCTACCAAGTGTCCAGTTTAGGATCCACACAAACATTTTGCTGATAATCTTTAAATACTGTCAGCCTTTTTTGAAGTGTCCTGAATAAATAAATAAATAATTCGGTTCAGCCCCAGGTCAAAAGGCAAGACCACAAATGCCCTTCACAACAAAATCCAGGCTTCCTTCTATGATTGACACAATCAAAACAGCCATGTGGAGTTCAAGGGGCGGGTCGCTGTCAATGATCTCGCCTCTGATTGGCTGACAGAAATGGTCATAAATATCACACCAATAGCCGTTGAACTAGTTTGCATATCCGCGTTTGAGAAAATACTTAACTTTTAAAACACCATTTATTTATTTTTTTGATAATTTTTTAAAAAATACACTTTTAATACACTAATATACTCATTTCCCATTTTACCGAGATCTCAGAAAAGAAAGAAAAACAAACAAACAAAAAAACAAATATATATATATATATATATATATAAAAGTGAACCAACGCAAACGCGTCCTGTATTGATATTCTAGAAACTTCTGTCATGTACAAATATGCACAGTTATGCCCTAGATAGTGTACTAAACAGGCTGGAGTAGTGACAGCACACGTGACCTAATTAGTGCAGGGGGTTGGATTTGGAACAAGGCCAAATCTGACAGTCATAACTGTGTATATTACAGTATAGCGGTTTTCATGCTACGTTATTGGAATTTAAATAACACATAACATTAAGTCTTAACGAATTTGTGCACCTGAATAAAACTAAAACGTATAAAAAATACATGTTTATATTCGCACAGCATACATATTAAGAGATAGCTATATTATATATTGGTGTGTGTACACAAACGGCGGTTGCTATTGATGTTATTTAGCCGACTAGCCACTAGCTAGCATTCTAAGCTAGCTTCTTAGCCCAGGCCTGGCTGGAGGACTGGGTTCCAAGGCGTGTCGTACTGGGAAATGAATTGAAGATAAATTATACACGTTTTTTGCTAGTTAAATAGCCAGATATTAGTAATAAATCCACTCACCCTCCAGCAAACAGATGAACCAGTGTGTCCCTCTGACTCATCCTTTAGCATTCTCTTCTCTTCTCCTTCACGCCCGTTGAACTGCAAGCTCGGTAATTAGATAAATAACCCCAAAAAACGCCTATTTAAATTATTTTTGCTTCAGCCAGCTAAAAAGATTATTTTGCATATGTAATTTCTGCTCGGATGCTTATCTGTAATAACCAATAGGAAGTATAAGATTAGAGATGGTGTATAGGCTGTTTTTAGGGGCAAATTAAAGCTTCTTTAGAACTATAAAGCTCGCTATTCATCAGAAAAGGTCTTGCATTCCGTGTCATTTCTGTTTCTATGACGTTAATTTAACGTAAAGCATCCCGTCCTTTTACCGCCGTCACCGCGGTGCAGCTGCTGAGAGAAATGAGACGGACAGTCGGGTCTCTATTTACAGTCGAATCAGAAGCCGCGACAACAGACGCAGCGATTGGTTGGATCCCGTGAGTGACATCACGTCGTCTCCGCCTCCCATCTTATCACGCTCCCTTCACGTGATCCCCCCATTGATGAATTGAGAGTAGGATGCGTGATTGTCGTTGTTATGGTACAAAGTCTATGGAAAGCTAACATCTTCTCTTAGCTAATGTGCTAAACCACTGTTTCTCAGTATTATTTTATGAAAATTCTAACTTTATTATCAAGTTTATTCATGTTTTCTCTTTTTTTTGTGTTTTCTCTCCAATATTTTGCCTAAATTGTTCATTTTTTTCTACTTATAAATCAAAACTACTAGCCATTTCCATGTTTTCCCAATTTTTTACTGATTCCTGATGAATTCTCAGTGGATGGTTGATTATTTTTCCGTTCGAATATAATTACTAAAGACTACTTATCACTTGGATGACTGTTTATGGCTTGATCGACTCTTTATGGCATGTCAACAAAGACATGCCATAAAGAGTCAACAGTCAACAAAGCCATGTATACAGTCAACAAAGCCATGTATATGGCATTAACTGTCAATAGAACCATGCAATGCCATAAACAGTCAACCAAGCCATGTATATGACATAAAGAATTGATCAAGCCATATGCATGCTGTAAACAGTCAAACATGCCATGCAAACAGCATAAACAATTGTCCAAACCATGTATATGTCATAAACAGCCAAGAGATCGATGTATATGCCATACATAGTGAAATACGTCATGTATATTAGTAAGCGGATACCCAACCCGAGCCTGATGGTACCCGACGGGTTGGGCTGGGTTCGGAACTTTGGACAAATATTTAGAAAAATGATGCTCGGGTTCGGGCCAGGCTCGGTCACATCAACGCCATAAGGCATTGAACATTTTACATTTAAAAAAAGGCTTATTATGTGGGTAGCCAACGGGCTTGTTTCACTTGGGGATTTTAAGTGTGTCGGGCTCGGACATAAATATCTTAACGCCTGTCAGGCTCGGGTCAGATTCGGTTACTGCTCTGTCGAACGCGGGCTGGGCTTGGACCGAAAAACGCGTCCCGATCCGCATTCTAATGCACATCCACCGCAAATAGAGCCATGTATGGGGCATATAAAGACAACAGGGCCATGTGAAATGCTACAGGCGGCCAATAGATAAGTGTGTATGCCAAAGCACGACCGTGTGTACGCCATACACCTTCAAAAGAGCTATATAAATCCCAAAGAAGATAGAAGAAGCAATACCATATGTCATAATATGTAATAAATAATCAATAAAGACATGTATATGCCATTAATAGTCAATAGAGCTATTTTAGAGATGGTTGCTAGAGCATTATGTATCCCAGTGATTATCAGTAGAGCTGGATACATCAAAGAGACCATCAAGAGAACAATACTGTCTTACTCGTTATCTTTAAATGCAAACTTTTTATATATATATATAAATATATATA
>JAOUQZ010000041.1:19629128-19663612 GCA_028564935.1 Neosilurus hyrtlii | reverse complement strand
ATATATATATATATATATATATATACACCATATTATCTAATTTTGATTTTTCTCTATGGTAGAGCTTAATATGACCTCCTTGTGACAGTGCCTTCGTCAGCTGACAATGCGTACAGCATTCCTCGTGGAAGAGTCAGCTTTCCTAATCCAATATCGGAATAAAATGCAAACGTTTCACAATTACAGCCCCCAATTTAACAAGTCGACATCATGTGTGGCTTAATCTGATTTCGCCACTTAATGCAGACCAAAGAGGCCTAATGTAAGAATAAAGATAGCGTGCGATGTTGGACGAAGATCAGCGGCACCCCTTTTCCTGCCGCCATTAAAGCATAAGCCTAGAGTTACATAACATAGCATTGAACAAATCCAAGTTCATTAGCCTGAGGGTTAGCAAGCATAAACGATGTTGTTAGCACTTAGCATTTACTTAGCAATTCACTAAAATGGATGGAAAAAATGTTTTTAAGAATACCAAGCAAGCTGTAAACCATGCAAACATGACCAGACGTCTGCCAGACATGTAGATCATGTCTATATTGTGTTTGTGAGTCTACACACTGTGTGAATCAGCTTCAGAATCCGCATGTCTGACAGCGACTTCAATTGGATAAACAGATGTTCAATGTTTGATGATGTCTGTTGACGTGTGATTAGCTGATTCCATTCAAAAGTCGTCAACATCATTGGTGGTGCTTAGTGCTCTTATTGTGTGCCTCTGTACTGGACAAATTTTACAATGTGGACATCATCGCTGGACGTTCAGAAAACTCTTATTCTGGCTCCTACTGGGAAATCTTTTCAATATAAAGTCCAGAAGACTTATATATTTGAAGCTAGTGCACTGTATCCTTTTTCACCATGATTAAATTTAAAATAAAAAACTAACTAACAATGTGGGACATTGGCATTTTGGTTAGCACGTCTACGTCCACCTCACGGCAAGGGTTTAAGTCCAGCGCTCGGTGAAGGCATTTCTGTGTGGAGTTTGCATTGCATGTGCTTGTGTGAGTTTTCTCTGGGTAGTCTGGTTTTCTCCAACAGCTCAAAGACATGCAAGTTGGAACAACTACTTGTTCCAAACTACCTCTAGGTATGAATGTGAGTGTGAAGGGATGTGTGTGGGTTGCCCTACAATGGACTGGCGGGCTGTTCTGGGCGTGTCCCTCCTTTACCCATAGTTGGCTGAGATGGGCTCAAGCCTTCCTGTGATCCTGGTAGGATTGAGAGGTTCAGCAAATGAATGCAGCTCAATAAACGTATTGGGTGCCACACTGGCATGCTCCACTTCACAGCAAGGAGGTGCTGGGTTTGAGTCCCAGGCGCGGCGAGGGCATTTCTGTGTGGAGTTAGAATTTTCTCCCCCTGCTTGTGTAGGTTGTAATCCGGTTTCCTCCCACAGTCCAAAGATATGCACATTCGGCTACCTGCCTGTTCCAAATTGCCCCTAGGTGTGAGTGTGAATGGTTGTGTGTGGGTTGCCCTGCAATGGACTGGCGAGCTGTTCAGGGTGTACCCAGACTCGGCTGAGATAGGCTCCAACCAAGAGTTCCGGCAGTTGAATGAATGGATGAAATAATGAACTCAGCTAACGTGTTCCATCCATTGGATGGAACACCATCTATATTTAAAAAATATCCCAAAATCTGGCATTGTACTACATCAAAGCCTTTTTTTCAAATGACCCAGGGACAAAAAGTGCAAGCGAGCAAATCACAGGTCAATGTTCGACAGGTTGTTATAGATAAACAGTTTAAAAATAGACCATCGGCTGGTTAAACCCTCAAAATAATAATTTAGGTCATAGTCACAGATAACTAACCATCATTTTAGGACAAATTCAACCAAATTTCTGCATGTCTTTCTTCCAGCCTGCCAGTTGATTGTTTCTATGTGAATTTTTTATATGCTTCCCATGACTGCGTAGGTTTCCTCAGGGTACTCCAGTTTTCCCCCACTGTCCAAACGTACAGATGAGGTCAAGCAGCTACTTTAAATATCCCATAGGTGTTAAGGTGTGCGGAGTGTCCTCTCACATGAAGTCTGGTGGGATTGGCTCACGACCCACAAAGGACAAGTTATATTAATTCCATATGCTGGAAATTCTTTAAATTACAATGCATTTCCTCAAACATAACATTATAAACATTTGTTTGCTGATCCGCTTAATCCAAATATCCAGTTGTGGGGAGGCTGGAGTCTATCTCAAGTTGCTGGGTGAAGTTGGGGTACACCTTTAACAGCTCGTCGATCCATCCTGGGGGCAACACACTCACAATTACACCTAGGGGCAATTTGGAACAGCCAATTCGCATAGTGTGCATGTCTTTAGATTGTGGGAGGAAACTAGAGTACCCGGAGGAAACACATGTAAACTTCTCACAAAGATGCCCTTGCCAAGCCCGGGACCCAAACCCTGGACCTTCTTGCTGTGATGCAGGCATGCCAACCATGACACCACTGTCCCACCCTTTGTAATAAATATAAATAACATTAAGCTGATAAAAAAGTATAGTATCTCATTTTTTTAAATAAAAAAAGAAATAAATTGGATATGTTGGCAAAATGTTGTGCAAAACTATAAAAAAAATACAAAATCAGTGATATAATGTAGTTAATACACAGGCAAATACTGTACACTGAAACACTTGGTACATAAATACAATTGGTACATAAATACAATTTTTGTATTGGGTGGCACGGTGGCACAGTGGTTAGCACATTTGCATCATAGCAAGAAAGTCCCAGGTTCGATTCCCAGGCTCGGGGCGTTTCTGTGTGGAGTTTACATGTTCTCCCCGCTTGAGTGGGTTTCCTCCGGGTATTCGGTTTCCTCCCACAATCCAAAAAACATGCACATTAGGCTGATTGTTGGTTCCAAATTGCCCCTAAGTGTGAATGTGATTGTATGTGTGTTGGCCCTGTGATGACCTGGCGAGCTGCTCAGGGAGTCAGCTGAGATGGGCGCCAGCCTCTCTGCAACCCAAATTAGGATTAAGCAGCTTTGATGAATGAGTGAGTGAGAATGAATGAGTGAATGAATACACATTTATATATTTATTTATATATTTATTCATTCATTCGTTTTCTAAGCCTCTTAATCCTAATTAGGGTCGCGGGGAGGCTGGCGCCCATCTCAGCTGACTCTGGGCGAGGTCGGAGTACACTCGCCAGGCCATCGAAGAGCTCTTTATTTATTTGTTTGTTTGTTTGTTTGTTTTTATTTATTTAATCAGAAAGAAAAACTTATCTTGACTTTTTGCCTTACTTTTATGGAACGCATGTTATCACTGGGGGCGCGGCACAGTGTCACAGTGGTTAGCACGTCCGCCTCACAGCATGAAGGCCTGTGTTAGATTCCCAGCTCGGGCGTTTCTGTGTGGAGTTTCATGTTCTCCCTGTGCTTGCGTGGGTTTCCTCCGGGTACTTTAGTTTCCTCCCACAGTCCAAAAACATGCACAGTAGGCCAATTGGCTGTTCCAAATTGCCCCTAGGTGTGAGAGTGAGTGTGAGTGGTTGTATGTGTGTTGGCCCTGGAATGGCCTGGCAGGCTGTCTTGCGTGTATCCCACCCTGCACACATTTACAATTGATTTATTTGATTTATTTACTGCTCGTCCTACACAGAAGAAACTTTAGAGGCATTATAATTTAATACCAGCACCTAAAGCACCCCATTTTGACTCACGGTGTCTTGGCTTCTGAGTCCTACTCTGATAGGTCTGTTAAATTTATGTCTCATGAGCAACTCCCAGCTGAAACTTGTATTGTTAATACGAAGCACATTTCCTAACAAGCTCATATGACTTAAATTCACAAACCGCTGCTGTCTTGTCCAACATTGAAGGTCGGACAGCTGCTTCCACGTGATTCATGAGGCAGACATGCTGTCAGTCATTAAGAATGGACACTAGAGAGCCACTTGGCTATAAACGAATTCATGCAGTTACCCTGGGCATTAAGACATGGTTTCAAAATGTAACACATGACAGGTTGTGTTAATGTTAAAGGGGCCCATTTACTTACCAAGTATATTAAATAAACATACAGTACATACAGTTATCTCTTGGAAATAAAATGGAATCGTTCACAATGTCCATTACTCCCGTACGCAAGTATCAATGACCCCTGCACCAGGTGCCATAATGTAGGCGAACATGGCCAGCCTTATTATATCTCTTGAAATCGTAAGCCTTCTTCTGTTTCTTAACACTTCATCTCAGACTTGTCGATGTTGTACTACCAAGGACTCAAACCCAGGACCTTCCTGCTGTGAGGTGGCGGCAGAGGTGTGCGCACTTTGAGTGCTGTTGTACTATAGAGGCTTTGGGATCATCCACAAAACAAGGTTGTTCGATGCGGAAAATCAGTAAAATTAGACAAAAGTCTGAAAAAATAGAATTTTGGTGTTGTATTTGCTGTAACCAAGGAGTCGTTTACTCAAACAAAGCCATTGTCCTGTTAATGTCAGGGTAAAAAAATGACACCACACCATATCCTTCACACGAAACTGGTTTTACATCAGCATGCTGGTCCTAAAGTCCTAAATCTTGTGTCTTGTTGGTATAAATAAAATTTTTCATCTTTGTCACTTTATCCTGCGGTGTACACAACTTTTGCATTCAACATCAATTCCCATTTCACACTCCTTTAATATATATGCATATATTATTAAGCATCATTCACCTTCTAGAAATTCACTTCCTTGACTGCTTTTCCGCACCATGAACATAAGGGTCAATTGTGTGGAATTGATATCACTTCGAATGTTCACTGTAGCTTCTCTACATTTGAGCCAGGAATAATTGGAAAAGGCAGCTTAATCTGCCGTGAAATTATGCACCTGAGTAAGAAAGGCATTTTCAGATCTGATTGAAAAATCTCATTTCAAACTCAACTCTATTTAAGCCTCTTTTATCAGATGGGTGCTTTTAGGCTACGTTTGCACTGCCTTTGATTTTCATTAGCATAATGTTTGGTTGGTGTGATTAAGTAAGGCTGACTATGCTTTTCATTATTCCAACGGTGTTGGGGTTTATTTTAAATAAATGGTTTGAGAAGTTAACACAACATGCAAATGCAAATGCAGAGTTTATTAAACAGTCAAAAAATTCCACAGTCCAATAAAACAAATATAAACAGACAGCAGGGTCAAAATCAGGAAGCAGACTGGTAGAACAAACAAATCCGGTCCAAACAAGAGAAATCCAAAATTTGGTTAATGATGCATGAGATCGACACTCCCTCATACACTTACCAAAACACTTTTCCTACTAGGGTTACAGAGAGGCTGGAGTCTACCTTAGCCAACACTGGGCAAAGGCAGAATGCACCCTGAACAGCTCGCCAGATCATCATAGAGCTGATACAACTATTCATAATCGCATTCACACTTAGGGGATATATGTCATTGGACGGTGAGAGGAAACTGGAGTTCCTGGAGGAAACCCACGCAAGCACAGGGATAACATGCATACTCTACACAGAAGCACCCAAATCAGAGACTTGAACCCAAGACCTTCTTGCTGTGAGACGGACATGCAAACAACAATGCCAATGTGCTGCCTATGAGACCAACAGCCAGTGGGAAATACAGATCCTTGAATCCAGGATCTTCTTGCTCTGAGGCAAGAGTGCTAACCACTATGCCATCGCAAAAGGGAGAAAATATGTTTATTGGATCACAGGAAGAAATTGTTGGGGTATGATATTGATTCCCAGAACCCTAAGAAGATAGGTATGAGAAGCAGAAATGAAGATTGCATTCCAATAAAGTTGATAAGGCCACCATTCAATGTAGATGCTGCCCAGCGACTAATGTGTTAGACTGTGAAAAGTCCTGTCGCCAGCCCCTGCTGTTCACTGGCATGCTCTGCAGGACCATTTTTGAGACAACCCCATGATATAGACAAAGGAACACAGATACTTGCTAAGGGGCCTAATGGTCTGACCTGTGATTTTGCAACCCTCCATTGTTTCCATCTATCCATGTTTTATTTGGAAGAGGGCCCAGATAGTGACCTTGGCATATAGGGCACATTTCCATGTCTCGATATTGCCAAGGCATGTTCCAGATAAGTTGACCTCACAAACATTTTCTCTGTGACTATCCATCCATCCATCCGTTCATTTACCAAACCACTTAGTCCTGTTAGCATAACAGGGAGGCTGGAGCCTATCTCATTATATCATCAACTCTGGGTGAAGGAGGGGTACACCCTGAACAGCTCGCCAGACCATTACAGAGCAACACACACAGAAACACACACACACACACACACACACACACACACACACAAAACCATTCGTGCTCACCCTGACACCTAAGGGCACTTTGGGATAGGACTGTACAAGGAAACCAGAGTACCCAAAGGAACCCAATGCAAGTCTTTTATGTGACTAGAAAACGTACATTTGTGAAATGGTACCTGGACTGTCCAGCACTTATTTGGTAACCCTGGGTTTACACTTGAGTAAGATGTACACAATCTATTTTTGACAGTCAAAAATTTTGCCACGATCATCCTAAATCCACCAAGGTTTTATCCCGCTGTATTACGATTTGACTCCTGAAGCACAAAAGAGTGCAGTAGAGCTTAACAGACCTTAACAAAGCGTAACAGACCTTGATGTGCTATCGTAGGTGATCTTGATAAACTTGGCAACATGGTTCCTTCAGATTTCATCTTCTGGGTGCGATCTGTCTCCTATTTATTTCCTGATCGCGCTCCAAGCGTGCTCATATCTCATGCTTTCTTTAATTGTGGAAATCATTGATATCCTACCCCAGACTTAACAATTAAATTAGCCTTGGGACTTATTTAGAGTGGATAAACCTCTCAAGTCCTGGATTATAGTTCCAGATACGATCTAATTTTCCTGCGTTACATCTTACCGCTTTAATGATTTTAAAATAAAATGTATTTTTGGGAGTTTATGTATGTATATCTCTCAGATTTGGTCATGATCAGCATCTAGTTATGGTCTGGATGAAAATCCCACTTTCGGCATTTTGAGGGATCAGCTATGACCTTGAGTTCACTAATCCTGCTTTTGAAATTGATCTAATGGAGCTAGATTTTAATTTGAATTTTGATTTTGAGAAAGATGGTTTGGGTCTGGGGCCCCAAAAACAAGTTTGGTTTGTATTTGTCAATAAAATTCTCTTGTTTTCAAGAGAACTAGTCATAGCTTAGATCTTGAATGGACTGTCTTGGTCAAGATCAAAGGTGCCCAATCCACCCCCTGGAGATCTCTCTTCCTGAAGGCGTTTGCTCCACCATTAATCATGCACACCTGACCATCAAATTATCTAATTAGGGCTTAAGACTTTAAAATAAAGACTTAAGACCTGATGAGATCTGTGACACTGGCCACATTAGGGTTAGAGATAAAGTCTACTGGAAGGTAGATCTCCAGGAGCAGGATTGGGCACCCCTGTTCTAGATTTTCAGGAAAGTACTCTTGGTCTTTATCAAGTTCTTGAAATAATTAGTCTTAGTCTGCATGTAAGAAAACTAGTCTTGATTTGAATTTGTGAATAAAATTGTCTTGATCTGTATCTTAATTCTGAGAACTAGATATGGTTTGAGGATGGCATGGTTGCATAATGGTTAGCACATCAGGGTGTATCCTGCCTCCACCCAGTGACAAATAAGATGGGTTCCAGCCTCCTTGAAACCCTAGGAGGATCAAGCAGTTCGGAAAATGAGTGACTGAGTGACAAGTAGACATGGCTTGGATTTTGAGAGAATTGTCTTGATCTAAATCTGTTTGGTTCAGTGGTTCATGCAGGTATTGAATGAACTAGTCTTGCTTTGCATCTTGGGAAAACTAGTCTTGATCTGAATTTGTGAATGAAATTGCCTTGAGTCAATGAGTGATGATGCAATGAGTCGTGGCCTGGAGGAAATTGTCTTCGTCTTGATTTTCAGGAAATTAGTCTTGGTCTACAGTATATCCTGATCTTGAAGGAACTAATCTTTGATTGTATCTTGAGAAAACTAGTCTGGGTTTGAATTTTTTTAATAAAATCGACCTAAACAATATCTTGACTTTGAGGGAACAAGTCTTGGGTCGAATTTTGAGTGAACTGGTCTTGGTCAAGAAGGTAGGCTAAGGTGGGACTGGTCTTGATTGAGCTCTGCATGGTAGTGATCAACATGGAATATGTAAGCCTAGGTTCCATTACAAAGCTCTTTTCTTTAGGCATGGGAGACCATAACCCATATCCATTCAATTCTTATGGCGTAGCTTATTTTCTTTATAACTGTATTAACGTCTGGGTCCTTAATGTATGTAAGATATATGAAGGATACAAATATGCTGGCTACCTGCAACATGCTGTCCAAGGTCTACCTCAGTGTCGGCTGAAATGGGTGCCAGCTTCCCCGCGACCCTAGTTGGGATTAGGCGGATCAGAAAATGAACGAATGAATATGCTGGCTATGTAGCAATCAGAAAATATTTCAGAGGTACGCTGATGACCGGCCATCTTCTTCCACCACTTGATGGCACCATTAGACCAGGTATTTTCTTGCTGCAGGATGCTCTCTTGTTTGAGTCATGTGTGGCTCAGCAGTAAAACGTCAGGAGAAAGAAATGTCTTAGTGTATGCAATGCTTCAGTTTGCTGACTCCTTAATCAGAAAAAAGCATTTGTAGTCTAAATTATGTATTAGCTTGTGACTGAAGCGGACAGAAGCGGTATTTCCAGGATGTGAGTGTTTAGTTATAATATGATATCTTTGTCATGGCTTAAAATATAGTGATAAAATTGTTTCTAATGTCTGAAACAACTGATTCATATAAAATACTGAAGTAAGCTTTCTCTCGCCTTGGTGGTGACGTCCTAATCGGATTTTCTTTTTTGTTGCCTTATACTTTGATCTTTCTGTTATGTAGCAGTGTAAGGGGTGTGTGTATGTGTTTATGAGCTGGGTGATCTTCAAAGCGTTGTGCATGCATATGCGAGGTGACTGCAGATGAATGTTGAACCCCTTTCGGTTCTTCTCCATCTCCATTTCCATTTTCTTTCGCATCTCCTCTCCCTCCTTTCACTTTTTCCTTCTTTCTCACTCGTTCTTGGTCCTCAGTAAAGTGGGTCAGACATGGTTCTCTCAGATCTCAGCATCTCAGTGGGTAGTACCCCCCCCCTCTGAAACTGAAGGAGAGCAGGATTTCTGCAGCAGGAGGAGAACGAGCTCGAAAGCACTATGAAGTCGTCTACTCCCACTCCTCCCTAGTGTTCAGGAAATGCAGAACGCTTTTATAAACACAAGTCACGATCAAGGCAAAACCAGACGAACATGTTTTCACGATTGCAGAGTCTTATGAATGGGGTTCTCATGAGAGATGGGGTTAGCGGTTTTATGGACTACAACAGCATTGTTTAATCAGGTTACCATGTCTGCCTCACACCAAGATGGCCCACGGTTCGAGTCCCGGCCTCAGGTGTTTCTGTGTGGGGCTTGCATGTTCTCCCCCTGCTTATGTAGGTTTCCTCAGGGTCCCTGTTCCTGTAAGTTTCCTCACAGTCCAAAAACATGTACAGTATGCTAATTAGCTGTTCCAAATTGCCCCTAGTTGGTTGTGTGTCTGTGATGCTCTGGCGAGCTGTTCAGGGTGTACCCTGTCTTTGCCCACTGTTGGCTTCGATGGGCCCAGACGCTGATAGGGTTAAGCGGTTCGGCAAATGACTGAGTGAGTGATTGTTTAATCAGATTTACATTCCTTTAAATGCTGAGTAATCTCAAACTGGCTAGAGTTTCTGTTTGAGTTGTCATTATTCCTCATGTTTGCGCTTCTCGATCAAGTTCTCCTCTCAGTGCTCAACATATTGCACAGCACTCTCCTCATTTTTTAAACAATTTCCTTCTATATATATATATATTTTTTTTTTTTTTTTTTTTTGATGCAGTTTACACTAATATGCACCTTTGCTTGATTTCAGTCCCTACCCCGTTCTGTTATTACTTGCACTGCTAAGTGGTTTGTGGGACCCCACAAAATGTAAAAGATACCTTCTTATGCATATGATACAGCCGCCCACCACATATTACACTCTAAAAGTAAGAGCTGGGGGTCCATTATTTATTTAAATACTGTATGTAGTCAGTGCCGGAAATCATAATGAAACCCATTTAATTTATTATTGAGTTGTTTGTAGTATTCATCTATTTTGAATTGATGCTTGAATTAAATTAGTTTTAGAAATAATGTCAACTTGATGTTCCAATAAATGTTAAAAATATTATTGTACACATTTAATTATTATCAACAATACATATATTGTACATATATACTCATCTCACTCTCACTCACTTATTTGCCAAACGGCTAAAACTTATTAGGGCGTCCTAGCACCTTGGAACATTCTGGAACAGCCAATTAGCCTAAAGTGCATGTATTTGGACCACTTGAGGAAACCAGAGTACCCAGAGAAAACCCACATAATCCAAAGGAGAACATGCAAACTCCACACAGAAACAACCAGGACCGGAACCCAGGGCCTTTTGCTTTGAAGCAGACCTGTTAACCTCTACGCCACCATCCAGCCCCCTATATGGATACTTAGACGTTAAAAAAAATAAGTCTGTTCCCAGGGATAACAGTTAAAGAGGTCCCTGACTGCTGAAAACCTTTGCACTGCAGTTTATCATTTTGCTGTGGTTATAGCAGATGTTTCACAAAGACAGCTTAAATATCTTTCAGAGATTATGAAGCCGTAAAGATCTTTATGGCGTGTCTTTTCGTGTTAACTGCGATCTGAAGCAGAGAGAAACAAAGGCTCGGGGAATCAGTATAAAGAACGTATAGCAGCGTTGTGAGGAACACAGCTCTTATTGTTTGCTATGTGTAACATAAATGGTTATAGTTATATATATATAGTAAACTTCAGAACTGGATATAGAATATAGAAATGTTAACAGGGGGTCCATTACTTTAAAGCTAATTCTGAACCATTGTTCGCGTGTGTTCATTGGCTTGGAAAGTAGAACGGCGAATGTTTTAATATCGGATAAACAAATAAAGAGAATTATATAAATTATAAATAATCAAATAGGGTTGATGGAGAAAAATCAAAGTGAAACCATGACTATGGAGCGGGGTATAAATATACAGAATGAATCCCCAGGCTGTTATTGTAGCTTTTATTTATAGGCCAAAGATCCAAACATTTTCTTTTAATGATTCAGAATTCCTCTCAAGCTTAACTTGGCACACGATTCGACTCAACTGGTAATCATTCCAGGGATGTTTGTGTGGGTACTGTACTGTATACAAATGCTGTAATTTTATAGCACAGATTACAATAATATTCTATTTTCCGCATTTGCAGTAAATTATGGTCATAACATGCATTCTGATATGTTTGGGTCACTTCCAGTAATTCATAGGAATCTAGATTTTGGGCTTGAGACGGTAGTGGAAGGCACATCTGCCTCACAGCAAAAAGGTCCTGGGTTCGAGTCCTATGGAGTTTGTATGTTTTCCTCGTGCTTACATGGTTTCCTCCAGGAACTCTGGTTTTTTTTTTTACTACAGTCCAAAAACATGCACATTAGGTGAACTGGCTTTTCCAAACTGCCCCCAGATGTGAGAGTGAAGGGTGGTGTGTGAGTTGCCCTGTGATGGTCTGGCGAGCTCTTCCAAATGTACCCTGCCTTCGTCCAGTGCTGGCTGAGATAGGCTCCAGCCTCCCTGCGATCCTAGTGGGATTGAGTGGTGAAATCAAATGTGTGAGTGAGCGTGTGAAGTTCAGCACCAGCTTGATCTTCTGATCTTCTGAAGCCCTGTTGCATACATTACCAAGCAACCAAACACTTTATGAACAGGTAATTTTTTATTTGTCTAGCACTTTTTTTTTATCAATAGACACTGCTACAAAGGCGCTTTACTCAAATCCAGATATAGATTTCGATCCCTAATGAAATGTGACAGTAGTAAGAAGAAGAAAAAAATAAAACGCCATGAGGAAGAACGCTTGATAGAAACCAGACTCAAAAGGGAATTCATTGTCTTCTAGATGATATCGTATAGTGGGATTATAAATCATCTGCTAAACAAATACACATGGCTAGATGATCATCAGGATGTGTGGCCACAGCTATATAAGCAGAACTTTTGGACGCCTGGTGGTCTGAAGCATTCAAGTTTAAGTCAACACCACAGCAAGGAGAAAAGACATCACCAATCATCTGAGAGAAATAATTATTGTTACATATCAGTCTGGGAAGGGCTTATAAAGTGATATTTAAACAAATTCAATTTCATGATTCTGCAAAAAATGCAGAACATTCAAGAGTGCAGTCAGTCGTCCCTAGAGTAGACATCTCAGCAAATTTGCACAGAGGTTAGTGAGTTATAATCAAAGAAATGAAATCTGGGGATCCAACCGGCATGACCCTTCAATTAGAAAGAGTCTGGCTAAACATGAGTAATTCTTGTCTAAGGATACCTCAACATTTCTGGAACAACGTGTTTTGAAAAGAGCAGACCATACAGGAGATGTTCGGTTATAATTAACTGACTGGAAATCACCACAAACACCTCATGCTCACTGTGAAGCATGGTAGTGGTGCAGAGCACCTCACGGTCATTCAGTTGCCCACAAACTCTTTGTTATTCCAAAGAAATCTGGAAACTTGAGGCCATTTATCTGGCACATAAAGCTTGGGCAAAACCTTTCTACAAAACACCTCAGTGATCTTATAAATTCCATATCTGCAAGAGTACAGCCAAATGTCTAAAGATACCAAACTCTGGATTTTGGATTGGCAAAGCCAAAGTCCACACTTCATATTTTAGGACTTGAAAAGGACCTGGTGTCAGTTTATTATGCCTGTATATTTATAACCACAGAACTGTAAGAAAATATACAATGGGTATGCATGTCACATCAGCATATGTGGAAGATTTATTCACTGAGTGTCAGAAAGAATGAGTGGCAATGTAAGTGCATAAAAAAACACAAAAAAACTGATGTGTGGTTACCCTGTTGATGCAGTATGTTGTATTTTTGGGTTATTTTTTTTTTTTTTGAACCACTTAATCTCAATTTGGGTCATGGGGAGGCTGGTGCCCATGCCAGGTGACTCCGGGTGAGGGTAGAGCACTCCTGGACAGCTCGCAAGGCCATCACAGGGCATAAACTAGCAGACAGCTTTGTAGCCTACTCTTCAGGAAAGTCAATGGTTCTATTACATACCTCTCACCATAGACAGTGCAAGTAGCTGCACTAGGGGAACAACTCAGTGACAATGGGGCTTGAACCCCCGACCTTGGGATCGGTATTCCAGCACCCTACCACCGGAACACCACTGCCCCGTACCCCAAGTTATATACAAACAAAACGATACTCTGCGAATATTGTGTGTTGAAACTTGTCATGATTTCATGTCTCAGGTTTTAATCCTAAATGGACAACATTTGTTCTTCAGACTTGTAAGGGTCACTGTTGAGCCCAACTGCATTTAATTTGCACAAATAATTGTTTGTTTTATTCCCGGTTTCACACTTTCGCAGGATGTGTTACCTCTTGTTCTGATTGAAGGGTAGAAGGGCATGTCCGGGTGGGAGAGTGATGTCAGTGCATGACAAAGTTGAATTGGACAAAATCGGATACAACTGCCTGCAACATCCTCCCTTTACTGAAACTGGGGGTATGGGGGGGGGGGGGGGGGGGGTTGTTGTTCCACACCCCTTGTGCGCGAAGACACTTACAAGAAGAGATAGTTTGCCAAGGCTGGAGTGGAAAAACTCAAGTAGTCTGCACAGAGCCTTGACCTCAACCCCACTCAACACCTTTGGGATGAACTGGAATGCCAAGTACACCACAGGCCTCCTTGCGCATTATCATTGACTGACCTCACTAATGCTTATGTTGCTGAATGAACCCTACTTCCAAGTGCCAGTCTCCAAAAACTAGCCTTCCCAGAAGAGTAATAGGAAAGAAGGATTAAATCTAGATTTAAATGGTGTGATAGCCAGGTATCCACCAAATTTCAACCATATAGTGTACTATTGGAACAAGTTACAGTATATGGACTTTATATTCACCTTTTACTGCTTTTCCTCCATCCTATTGAAACACAATGTTTTTTTTTGGGTGTCCATTCAAGTACAAGCACCACACTCGTGTAATATCTAAGAACTTTGAGCTCGGTCAGATACACAAATCCGGATTGACTTTATTTTGCGAAATTTTGTCAGTCTGACCTAAACATGACTGATTTAGCGGCCATTTGGAGACAGCCGAAATCCCTGCATACTGTATATTTATGGGCCAATCATCTTTCAGCCTATAATCACCCAAATGTTATGAGCAATGTCTGTCATCTTTTGTTGCTCGTTTAATGAAAACATTTCCTGCTATTCCGATCTGGAACAAATGACAAATGTTTGCTTTTTTTTTTCTTTTTTGCTTTGTTTATTTAGTCCCTTGGGATCTCTTTTGAATTTGCCGTAATTAAAGGAAGAACCCGGCCTGAAACACATTAAAATGTTTATACCATGAGCTTGGAGATTCTGGTGCTTATTGGTTGGTGGGTCCTGTTTTTTCCCCCCTCTTTTATTTTGTTACTCTTGTAAAAACTTAGTGATCAACATTGTGCAACACTGACATCACAGCTGAGAAGACATTGTTGTTTCTAGTGCAGCTACAATCGCCTTTCTTGGTCTTGTGTAATGAAAGGCAAGCCTCCCAAACTCTCCTGCTACACATAAACATATGGATATTTTCATTATTCGGTGGTTTTTACTTACAGTTTCGAAGTTGTAACCTGCAAACATCTGTTTAAAGGTTAGCATTTGCCTGATTGAAAACAGACATAAACTATGTTAAATTTTATTAGGTTTGGGTTTAATTTCCCTTTAATTAATGTTGAACTTCTTTCGTCAATCAGAAGCTTCAGTTTGACATTAGATGTTGTGAGAAATTTTACATGGAAGTCCTGGAAAAAAGGAATGTTCCAGAATACAATGCAGACTTTGCTCAGCAAGTTAGCGATCACAAGATGAGGGGCGTAATGACAGCGATGGTGAAATCAGTTAGTAGTGAGGAAGCTTCTAGATTAAAGCAAGACTTACTCACTCTCGGTAAAGGTGAAGCATTGTGGGTATTATAGGAAGCATAAGACTTGTACTGAAGTAACGATCTCGAGATTATCAAGCAAGACACTGAGTCGGGCCACCATTAGAGCATCGCTAAGTGGTCTGCCCATTACATGGGACATCCCATAATTATACCTTCATCAGAAGTACATGTTTTAGAGTCTGATTGATTTGTGAAGTTATTTGAAGTGCAAGCACACCCTAGGAAAAAAAGCCCTATGATATGGTTTTGAGAAAGAAATAAAGGGGAAAGCGAGTGCTAGACGAATGGAGAACGCGATAACAGAAAGGGAAGTAACGAAAGAGAGTGAAGGAGGAGGGGAAGAGGCGAAGGCCATTCAGGACGATAACTCAACCTTGACAAGCCGTGATGGAATTTATGATTGATAGCGGCTCAATATGTGCCGGTTCAATCTTTAGATATAATGAAAACAAGATTCACCTGCATCTCGCCGTTCTGAAAATCGACAAGAAAAACACGCCGCCCACCAGCGTTTTCTCTGCATCGCCATCTCCCTCTCGCTCTGCCTCTTCCTGTTGAACAGACAGGAGCACACAGACGGAAAGGAAGAGGGCTGGAAGACGTTTATGCCCTCGTCTGTTACAGGAACAAATCCTCAGCAAACATAAGGGAGACATTTCAATTTAACAGACTTACTTTCTAACAACCACAACACACACACACACACACACACACACACACAGTCACTGTATAGCAGGGTATGCTCTGCTAGCTCAGCTTCTTCTTAGCAAGCCTTAGCTCGCTATCAAGCACTGTAGACCTACTCAAGTTATTATTTGTCAAAAGAGAGAGAGAGAGAGAGAGGGAGAGAGAAAGAGAGAGAAGAATCTGAATTGCAGTTACTTGTCTGAAATAACACCTGACTCCATCCTGAGATGTGCAGATATCTTATATCTCGATTATTATGGTGTTTAGCACTTGTGACTCTTGAAAATTTAAACTTATTTAATTAATAATGGGCAGTTGTGGCTCAGTGGTTAAGGCTCTGGGTTACTAATCAGAAGGTTGGGGGTTTAATCCCCATTACCTTCATGCTGCCACTGTTGGGCCTAACCATTGTTGGGCCTAACTAAGGCCCTTAACCATTGGGCAGCTCAGCGGCACAGTGACTAGAACATCTGCCTTACAGCAAGAAGACATGGGATTGATTCTCGGGCGTTTCTGTGTGTTGCGTGGGTTTGCTCTGGATACTTTGGTTTCTTTCACAGTCCAAAAACATGCACAGCAGGCTAATTGGCTGTTCCACCAAATACCGTCCATAGGTGTGAGCGTGAGTGTGAATGGTTGTGTATGTGTTGGCCCTATGATGGCCTGGAGGGCTATTCAGGGTGTACCCCGCCCATGCCCAGAGTCAGCTGAAATGGGCACCAGCCTCCCTGCAACCCTAATTAGGTTTAACCGACTTAGAAAATGAATGAATGAATGAATCGTGAGCGTTATTAAAACAAAGTGTGTTTGCAGACAATGGCTTCATTTTGCTCTCAGTGAGAAGCAGGGTTGTACACAAATTCACAAAATGGGTAGCATACATGATAATGGTGGGCCTTCTTATTTACATTTTATTTAAACGGGCGGCACTGTGGCATAGTGGTTAGCATGGCCGCTTCACAGCAAGAAGGTCATGGGCTCGGGCATTTGTGTAGTATTTGCATTTCCTCCCTGTGCTTTTATGGGTTTGCTCTGGGTACTTTGGTTTCCTTCCACAGTCCAAAAACATGCAAATTAGGCTAATTGGTAAAATGATTACAGCTCTATATTCCGACAGCCCTAACCCTTATCCTAACCCTAACCCAACTGAACTGAGTAGGGTGCCCAAGTGATTTAAGCAAGGTGCCCATCTTATATGAATAGGGCTGTCGGACCAATGCGCTGTCAGAACACAGAGCCACCCCTGTTCCCAAATCGCCCCAAGGTATGAATGCGAATTTGAATGGCTGTGTGTATGTTATCCCTACAATGGATTGGCGAGCTTTTCAGGGTTTCCCCAGACTAGGCTGAGATAGCCTCCCACGATGCTAATAGGGTTAAGCAGCTTGGCTTATAAAATGCTTATAGAGGTTTCCTGAAGATAATAACAAGCTGTAACAGAAAATTAAAAAGTGTTTAAAAAACTTACATACAGTAAACTGATGTACGGAATGTTCATACGCTTACTCTACATCTCTAATCGTGGCACTGCACTTTTTCTTTCTACTGTATAATCGCTCATATATTATATATTTTTTCCCCTCTTCCACTCCATCTAGGGAGTTTCAGTTTCCAGGATTGCAGTCATAAATTTTTATTGCTTTCTACATAACCTAAATGAGGTGTAATGAATGAAGTTGTTTTGTGGTTGGGTAACTTCAGCTTCAACGATAAAAGCTACATGCCGACCCTGACATTTTTACATGCTCTGGTGTATCTCACTCGTTAGCTTGTCTTTGATAACAAACAAATCCAAAGCAGCACCATGTAGAATGAATCCGCAATGCCAGAGAGCACCGGTATAACTAGGGTATAGTGTACACATTTTAGATCATTGTGCATGAATGGAGGTGTCTAGTAAAGATCAAGCAAGTTTTAGTTGCACGGACAGCATGGCGTTTCCGAATGAGTGTAAATCTGCTTGGATATGAATTTCTCCGGCACGTTCTGAGCTCTCCAGAGTACTTGCCCTGAGGAGGGCTGCAAAATGTGGTCAGCAAATTCCTCCTGAACTCCATATCGGTTTGAACCTAACTCTGACAGCTCATGCGGAGCTGAAATAGCATGATGGATGACCTTGAGCAAAAGACAATTTTTAGATATCGTTTACAAAAAGTCTGTTTGCGTACCTCGGCTAACATGCGAGGAGGAATTCCTGCAGGAATTCAAACATAAACTAAAGGGCACTCTTTTTGGCAGGACCATAAAGTCATCCTTGGATCTGTTTGCCGAGGAGACGAACAATCGATCCATTGTGAACGCAAAAATGAAAACTGCAAACCTGTGGCGGCTTTGTTTTATGTAGTACTGCACATATATAGTATTTTTTTCCACACATTGGGAAGCCCCTGTTAGAGAATGTGTTAAAAAAAAACACCCCACCAACTGTTGAAGCAAGTCTGGGGTGAAACCAACCCTGCCTAAAGGAAACAGTGCTCCAAATGCAAGTGACCACCTCAGGAAGGAATTATCCAGACAAGCAACGTACAGGCCAAACATAACTTTTAACGTGATGCTCCCACCACCATGCTTTACTCTACGGATGGATATCTCAGGGTGAACAGAATTGCTGGTTTTCTGCCAAATGTAGCACTTTGTGCCAAGGCCAAAATAGTACTGTTTGATCTCATCCGACTAGAGAATGTTCTCCCCACATGTTTGATGAGTCTCCAATGCCTTTTGGCAAATTCTGAACAGTATTCGATGTGGTTTGCTGTCCAGGCTAAGGTTGTCCCTTAAAGGACTTCTAATAACAGCATATATAATTCAATACAATACATTTATTAATTCATTTGTCGAACCTCTCAATCCTACTAGGGTCAGGGTGAGGCTGGGGCCTATTTCAGCCGACACTGGACTAAAACAGGGTTCACCCTGAACAGCTCACCAGTCCATTGCAGGGCCAACACACACACAACTATTCACACAGCCATTTCAAGTAAGCAAGCAGCAAGCAAGAACGTCCTCGGTTCAAGTCCCGAACTCAAGTTTTTCTTTGCGGAGTTTGCATGTTTTCCGTGCTTGTGTGGGTTTCCTCTCTGTACTTCGATTTCCTCCCACAGTCTGAAGACATCCACATTAGGCTAACTGGCTGTTCAAATTGTCCTTAGGTGTGAGTGTGAAAGTGGACATACAGTGGTCTGGTGAGCTGTTTAGGGTGTACCCTGCCTAAGTCTAGTGTTGGCTGAGATAGGCTCCAGATCAAGTGGCCTGGCAAATGATTAAGATTGAGTTAGCAATTGTGCATGTTTTTGGACTGTAGAAACCAGAGTACATAGAGGAAACCCACGCAAACACAGCCAGAACATGCAAACTCCACATACAAACCCAGGACCTTCTTGCTGATTGGCGGCTGTGCTAACCACTACACCACTGTGCCAAGCAAATACAATACAGGACTATTTAATTTATAGGAATTACTATATGTTATGTAATACCAAAAATCATAATAAACATCTCAAGTTAGAGAAACTGAGTGAGAAGACATGCAGAATAAGACAGAGGGTCCGGCTAATTGCTGACGTCAACCCTGTCACTTCCATTTGTCATGGAAATGTGTTATTATATACCGTACATTTTTTCCCAGGCCAGTGTGAATTATTTTCTTCAGACTGTGGTGTATGTCTATTAGCTGAACATTCATTACTGCTTGCCGTTTCATTTCGCTATTTCCACTGACTTGCTAATTACTTAATCGGACATTCTGGAAGGCGAAACGTGGCCTCGCGTTTCAACTATGACAAGCTCTGTGTTAGAAAGCAATCCCGGTAGTTAAATAAGCGACATCTGTCGATGCGCTGTCACAAATACAATTACTCACGTCTTCTCACGTCGCTGTATAAAAATCAGGCTGAAGAGCTATAAATTGTATTGCTGCACCTGGGCTGTCAGCCCAAACTGCACACATTACTTACACTTAGAACCTTAAGTTACATGACGTCCCTCTGGGCCAGTGGTGTAGTGGTTAGGGTGCTGGGCTCATGATCGAGAAGTCAAATCCCGTCAGACCCCTACTGTGCTAAGACCCCTGGGCAACCACAAGTGTGTCTCTGTCCACCCACCAGTATAAACAGGGTACCAGTAAAAACATACTGGGAAGGTAACCTGCCATTGATTAGCGTCCCATCCAGGAGGAGTTCACACTGAGATAAGCTCCATCTATACTGAGTCAGTAGGCTTGGGTTAAAAGGCTGAGCTTTCTGTCATTCTCTGAATTGCTTAATCCTACTAGGATCACAGGAAGGTTGGAGCCTATCTCGGCCGATTCTGGGCCCAGGTAGGGTACACCTTACACACTATGAACAACTCGGGCAATTAGTCTAATGTGCATGCCTTTGGACTTTGGGAGGAAACCTAAGTACCTGGAGGAAACCCACACAAGCATAGGAAGAACATACAAACACCTCCCTTACAAGCCCGGGACTCGAACCCAGGACATTCTTGCTCTGTGAGAGACATGCTAAACACTACGGCACCATACCGCCCAAAAAGCTCAGCAGACTTTACCTCTTTATAATAACACTCCTACAAGCTGTTCAGTTGTTTTATGTAAAGTGTTATGAGATTGTGCACTCTCCAGACATAACATGGCAAGCGTTAAAGGGAAAACATTCTGTCTAAATGGTGCGCTGGGTAAAAATGACTAAATTGGCCTATGCTAGTTTCTGTGAAGTTTTTACTAGCTAATGATTACATCACTTCAGGTTTTAAAAGTTTGAGTGGGTAAAATTAAGCTTTAAAGAGCTAGCTGCTACGTCAGTTTGCATTACAAAAGACCTAGCTTATTACTTTATGCGTTGCTAGTCGATTAAAGCGTTAGTGGCTGAACGACTTCTTTAATCTGACATCCTGACCTCCCCTTCTTGTAGCTCTCTCCCCATTCCTATCTCTGCCCTTTTTCTTTCTTTCTTTCTCTCAAACAGAGCACCCACTTGTTCATTAGCTCTATCAGTGGGATAAAATGGGCCGCGGTGCATTTCAACACTAGGTGCTGCAGGCATCCTGGGGTTTGGATTACACCACTATTGTTCTTCACTGCCATCTTGGAAAGGATCGCAAAGCATCGCTACGCTCAATTAAGCCGCCATGAAGCTCAGATCTCACGATCGTTCTGTCTTTAGGACAGTAAGCTGCCATCGTCTAGCAGCTGGCATTTATCTTTAAAAGTACAAAATGATATGAATATATAATTAAAAACATTTTGGCACCCCTTGCTATTAATATTTTTTTCCCTCTCATTCATTTACAGAACCATATAATCCTACTAGGGTCACGGGGAGGATGAAGCACCGAAGGCGGGGTACACCCTACACAGTTTGCCAGACCATTGCAGGGCCAATACGCACAACCATACACAATCACACACATACGTAGGAGCAAAGCCAATTAAGCCTAATGTGCATGTCTTTGAACCTTAGGAGAAAACTGGACTACACAAAGGAAACCCATGCAAACTTAGGGAGAACATGCTAGCTCCACACAGAAATGCCCGAGCCCACAGTTCAAAGACATGCATGCTGGACTAATCAGCTGTTCCAATTTGCCCCAATGTGGGACTGTGAATGGCTGTGTGTGTTGGCCTGCATTGTTTAGGGTAGAGCAATCCTGTCTTCGCCCAGAGTCGGCTGAAAGACTGTTCTCTGTATCTGTTAAATAATGCTAAATAAATAAAAGTAAATAAAATAATAAATAATAACTAAAAAACTGCTTCTTATTTAAAAGGTTATACGTATACAAGTTTGTATGTTATCTAGCACGAGCTTTATGTTTAGCCACATTTTTTGTTAGACCATGTGGACTAAGGGGCCAAGAGGCTTTCAAATCCGACTATTCATATATCAAGTGTAACATAGCAGACGTTAGTTATGCACACATCCAACTGCTCCCAGGCATTTTCAGTGTCTCCTGTGTCAGCATCCGCACACACAAGTAGCTCTTTCAGCCTCACACACACACACACACACACACACACACACACACACAGCACTGAGTAGGCTTAAATAAATCCAGCACACATGAACCGGGTCTTACCCTTCTCTATTCAGGAAAACGGGAAATAAATACCAGTAGAGGGTTTGAGCCGTGCTCCTCTGGGATTTGGACAGAAGGACGGAAAGAGAGAGCAGTGAACAAAACAGGGAAAGAGAGAAAAACAAAGAGAAACAAGATTCAGTTCAAGCAGAGAGGAAAGATCTCCCTATTTTACACACACACACACACACACACACACACACACACACACACACACACACACACACACACACACATATGTATGTATGTATGTATGTATGTATGTATGTATTTATTTATTTATAGGCGGCATGGTTGCATGGTGGTAAGGATGTCCACCTCACAGCAAGAAGGTCCTGGGTTCAATTCCCAGGCTGGGGTGTTTTTGTGTGGTTCCTCCCACGGTCCAAAAGCATGTACAGTAGGCTAATTGGCTGTTCCAAATTGCCCCTAGGTGTGAGACTATATGCACATAACAGCCGATTATCCTACTGTGAGAGGAAACCAGAGCACCCGGAAGAAGCCCACGCAAGCTTGGGAAGAGCATGTAAAGACCACAGAGAAATGCCCTCGCCAGACCATTGCAAGGCAACACACAAAACCCTTTACACTCACACACACACACACACACCTAGGGGCGATTTGAAACAGCCAGTTAGCCCAATGTGCATGTCTTTTGGACTGTGGGAGGAAACCGGAGTACCCAGAGGAAACCCACACGAGCACGGGGAGAACATGCAAACCCCACACAGAAACGCCCGAGCTAAGCCTGGGACTCGAACCCAGGACCATTTTTTTTCTGTGAGGTGGACATGCTAAGCACTAGACCACCATGCTGCCCTGTTTGGTGAGATTGCATGTGTTAAAGAAAAAAAAATGGAGGGTTGTCTGTTGTTAGAGTAAATTTGGGGTTAGGCAGCTGTTGTTTTGAAGTGGGAAAGTAATATTTGAGGATTAGATTAATTATATTGACAGATAAAGCATCATGAAAGACAAGAATGGATATCTTGCCAAACTTGAAAGGTATTTGTTTGGATCTGTTATGATTAAAGTTGTACGAAAAGCTATAAACTTTTCAAACTGAATAATGCTTTCTCTCGTTCTCTTTGTTGTGTTCTCATCTGTTTGTTGCTGGAAACAGCTGCTGAGCTCTCCGAAGAACTTGCACTTCCTTCCTGTTTACAATCCAAGAATAATAATTTCATCAGCTCCTTGATTGGTCTTTCATCACGGCGAAATTCTGAAAACGTGCTTTCCACAGAGCCGAGCGCAAAAAAACGCAGAGTCGATAACTCTTGCTCTTAGACTGACATGCTGATCCGATCTCGATTTGTTTAAACCAAGCTTGGACTCCAGAGTGAAGAAAAGGTCCACTGGAAGTCGTTTAATCTTCCTCGGATGCACTGTGTTTTCCTGAGTAAACCGAGGTCACCGACCTTACAGCAGATATCTAATTTGGAGATTTGGGACTTTGAGAGGTGCAGGCCTGAGAGATGTGTCTGGCTTTTTCGAAAAACTTTATTAGAATTCTGCAAATGAGATGACTGTAGGGATTCGGGGAAGGGGGAGCAGCATGAGCTTCAAAGCATCTGGAGGAGAGGGAGAGAGAGAGAGCGAGAGAAAGAGAGAGGGAGAGAGAGAGAGAGTCAGGGATGGGAACTGGGGATAAATAAAACACTAATAAAGATTTTTCTTGTCTCTAAGCTGCATATGCCCCAGATACAACTGTGTCTGAGTTCTGACATATTTACACCTCCTGTGGGAATCCCTAATGGTTCTACGGTAGAACCCTGCAGGCTGGTAGGGATAGTAATGCATAATGTCAAGTCAAGTGGGTGTTTTCATTATGATTTCGGCAACTGTCCCAACAGCAGGGCGACACGGTGGCATAGTGGTTCGCATGTCTGCTTCATAGCAAGGAGTTCCTGGCTTTGAGGCCTGGGCTCAATGAGGGCTTTTCTGTGGGAGCTCTTCAAGTGCTTGTGTGGGTTTCCTCCAGGTACTTTCGTTTCCTTTTTTTCCTCCACTGGCTTTTGGTCTCACAGACGGCACGGTGACACAGTGGTCAGCGCATGCGCCTCACAGCGAGAAGGTCTTGGGTTCGAGTGCCTGGCGTTTTTGTGTGGAGTTCGCTTGTTCTCCCTGCGCTTGCGTGGGTTTCCTACAATACTTCGGTTTCCTCCCAGAGTCCAAAGACATGCACAATAGGCTAATTGGCTGCTCCAAGTTGCCCCAAAATGTGAGTGTAGGTATGAATGGCTGTGTGTGTTGGCCGTACAATGAACTGGTGGGCTATGCACTCCGTGACCCTAATTGGATTAAGCGGTTCGGCAAATAAATAAATGTAAGTAAAGTGTTTTACTTGAAACCAGTGTACCTGGAAAACAGTCCCATTAGCAGTGATGTACCTGGAAAACCATCTCAGTCACAGTGTAGCAGTCCCAAAGTCAGTAATGCACCCAGAAAACTGTCCCAGTAGAAGTGATACGCTTTGAAAACCATCCAGTTGTGTGATTCACCTGGGAATCCACCCCAGTGACAATGATACACCTGGAAATCTGTCCCAATAATGGTGATGCACCTGGGAAACCATCCCAGTGGACATGATCTACCCAGACGGCTGTCCTGTTTGTGGTACTGCGCCTGGAAAACCATTGCAGTGGCAGTTATACACCTGGTAATCTGTCCCATTAGTGGTGATGCCCCTGGAAAACCATCTGATTGGTAGTGATCCACCTGACAAACCATCCCACTGGCAGTGATCCACCTAGAAAATCATCCCATTAGTGATCATGCACACGGTATTAGTTGAAATGCTGTTCCAGGAGAAGTGATACACTTGGAAAACCATCGTAGTTGCTGTATTGAGTAAGAAAATGCATCATATGAGCAGCAGTGATGCACCAGAATATAGGCTGTGGTTTTTCAGAGATAATAATGCCACACTTCCACGAAAGTCCCGCAGGTGGTGCTCATTCCCATACTTTCATAACAACACACTCCTGAAACAAAACAGTCATCCGACAGTTTTACCCGGTTGTATTCCCGTCTCCAGTGGAAAATGACGTACAAGACAATCAACCGATTGTGTCCCAAGATTGTGTATTGCTTTTTTTAAACATTAAACCACACTGCGAACGGCGAGACAGGAGATTGTATTAAAAAAAGAAAAAGAAAAAGGTTAGAACTCTGGAGGTGTTTTCCAAAGAAAGCAAAAGAGCCAGAAAGAATGAAACATGTTCTCTGTATTTTTTGTTCAGGTCAGGTCTGCATATTGTCATGACGCAGCGCTTGGCTACTGCCGAATTCTAACGCCAGGTCATGACAGTTAAGGTCTAAACACACATTGTTTTCAATTTCATTTCTCTTGCTAAAGTTTTTGCCATGCTCAAAGGGCTGAAATGTTTAATCAAAACACTGTAGCATAAAAATACAGAAACTTGAGCTTGGAAAAGAAGGACCCTAAAAAATTTTTTATACAAGCTGCTGAGGTGACAAGGTGGTTATTTTATTTGATTTTATTTATTTATTTGTTTGTTTGGTCGCTTATCTATCTATTTATTTATTTATTTTCCTTTTTTGGAACATGAATAAGGCTATAAGTTAATATTTCAAGGCCACAACCCAAGTCGTTGATTGACATATGGGCTTGAATACTTGTATAGTGACCCCGTGATCCTAGAAACTCCTTGCACCCAATCAGATTAGAGAATTGAAAAATCCTATTCCAGCTGTTTCTTGTACAGGTCTGTCTCAGTTTAAACTCCAGCTTCATAAGCAAAAATCAACCATTGCTTAATCCTAATTAGGGTCACAGGGAGGCTGGTACCCATCCCAGCCGACTCTGGGCGAGGGCGGGGGTACACCCTGAACAGCTAGTCAGGGCTAACACACACAACCATTCACATTCACACTCACACCTAGGGGTGATTTGGAACAGCTAAATAGCCTACTGTGCACGTTTTTGGACTGTGGTAGGAAACCGGAGTATCCAGTGGAAACTCACGCAGGCATGGGGGGAAATGCAATCTCCATACAGAAATGCCCTTGCCGAGGTTGGGAATCAAACCCACAACCTTTTTGCTGTGAGGCGAATGTGCTAACCACTGCGCTAAGTAAAAAAAAAAGGGGGTTCAAAGCTGATGCTTGGGCCGCTAATAATATTGTCAGTGTCAAACCACTACCAGCAGCACTACTACTACAGACAGTGGTGACAACAGTAACCACAATATTTCATCACCAATTAGAAGCACTCGGAGAACGCAAACCCCAACCAATGTAAACCTTCTTGGTGGAGTTAAATCAAAAACTAATCTTTTGTTCCTTGGCTCATTCTCCACAAGTCCATTAATAACTTTTTCGCATAAAGTTGATAACAGACAGACAGATAAACAAACCTAGGCAAAAACATAAGTATCGCCCGTGGCGGAGGTAATAATAAATCATTTGTATTAATTTGCAATCGAATGCAGGTGAGTTCTGTCCAATTTCGGACAACAAGACCACATATAAGCACTAAACTTGGACTTATAGAGGAAACAAAAAGCAGACACAGCGTGCAGGAGAAATAACACATATATGTGTGGCAGGGGGAAAATAATACATTCTAATAATAATCAGAGCTGTGCATGATCAAGCTGACGAAGAACTATGTGTGGTCAACCTAAGCGATGTGGCTTCTGGATAAAGATGGCGGTGGGTCATCGTGCCTGTCTGTCTGTCTGTCTCTCTGTCTGCCTGTCCTCAATTGTGTAAAATGTTTATTTTCCCTAAAGCTGAGCCATCTGCTTTTCCGCCTGGTGCCCTAACTGAAAGTGGTCTTAATGATGCGCTCATATTGACCCGTGCTAAGATAAACACACACATTTATACAGCATGTGGTCCGTGTGAGTCTCGTCTCGTCTTTATCATTGTCCGTCTGAGTGGAAAGCGTTAATGGAGCGGATACGAGAATGCCTGACGGGAGAGACACGTTTACACTTTTTACTCATAAACTGTTGATTTGAGAGGGTCGTTATTCAACTGTGTGAGGGAAAGTTCAGTGAGGGGGAAATGAATCCTCCTCCTCAAAGCTTCTGCGCTACACTGACTATAAATATCCCACACGCTGACTGTGGAACAAAATAAATCATGATTGTTTTTTTTAATTTGCATTTGATAGCGCAAATATCAATGTACAGTGTACCGTACATAAAAAAATTCAACACATTACAGACTGCTATTACTATTAAGTATCTTTCCAATTGTACGCACTTACACTTATCCAATGTTTTTTGAATTGTATTAATAGTAATAATTATTATATAATAATAATTTTTTAAAATATTATCGACACCATCACTGCGATTTTCAGAGTCCAAGCAAAAAGACTATTGAAGAGCACAGGCAGTGATGAAGACAAAGAGGAGTGATGATGAAGAGGAGATGGTGAAAAGGAAGAAGTGATGATGTCAAAGAGAGTGGCATTTTACTATAAAAGGGGGGGAAATGATATTAAAATAATAATAACTGTAATAATGGTAATGTTAGTAATAAATGGGTGGCATGGTGTAGTGGTTAGAACGTCCGCTTCACAGCAAGAAGTCCCAGGCTTGGGTGTTTCTGTGTGGCGTTTGCATGTTCTTCCCATGCATGTGTGGGTTTCCTCTGGGAATAGTTTTGTGTGTGTGTATGTGTGTGTGTGTGTTGTCCTGTGATGGTCTTGGGCTGTTCAGGGTGTAACCCGACTTCGTCAGGTGTCGGCTGTGATCCTAGTAAGATTAAACAGTTCAGCAAATCAGTGAGTGATGGGTGGACCCTTAATATTTTGAAGAAGCAGGGACAAAGCAGATTGTTGTCATCACCTCCACCATCAGCTGTGTTATATATTACTTGACGTGGTATTCCACATACGTCTATATAACAATAATAATGTCATCTGAATACTTCATGAAGAATTTGATTCGTTCCTTTGCTGAACTGCTTAATCCTACTAGGGTTGTGGAGAGGTGGGGTACACCCTGAACAACTCGCCAGTCCATCAAAGGGCCAATACAACACACACACACAACCATTTTGGAACAGCACAGTCTGGAACAGCCAATTAGTCTTCTTGGACTGTTGGAGGAAACTGGAGCACGCAGAGAAAACCCATGCAAGTACACGGAGAAAATGCAAACTTCACATAGAAACTGAGCCTGGGACTTGATCCCAGGTCCTTCTTGCTGTAAGGCAGACATGCTAACCCACGATAAAAAATTTTCTGTAATATAAGAGGTCCTAATTTATAATTTTCTCCTCTGAATCTGTCAATGAATTTACTCCACAGCGTTTAAGGAGAATTTAGTGAATTTAAGGCAATGTGTGCAGATTTGGAGCTACAGTAGAGTCCATTAGCCTTGGCACCTGTATCTGCACAGCCTGCTCCGATCAGCTGTACAGCCACCGCATTAAACGTGCCCGAGGGCGTCTCTTAATGCGCTCGCAAACACTCCCACATGTCCCTTTATCCCTTTAGCACTCAGAAAACAAGGCTGTAGCCGACAGGACGTGCTGTCCTCATGCCTACAAGCAGAAACCTGCTTTTTGTCCACACATACGACATGTTTCCCGTCTCCTAATGTATGTTTCACATGGCTGGCTTGGGAAGTGTGTGCACGCAGGGTAAACGTGATACGCGCAATGGAATATTTGGGTCGGAGATGTTTGTAGAGTACACAAGGATTCTTTCAAGCAGTGTGACTGATTGGGCCGCCATTTGTTTCCCGCTGAAATTCCATTAACATAACAATATGTGTGCTAAAATAAACGGAAAACACAATCGTAACATACTTAAAATCATGATAACTTTATATTAGTGTTTGAATCCATATAAGGACATTGTGTAGCAAATGAATTAAATTATTATTATATTATTAAATATACACATTATTATTTAATTAATTTTCTGAACTGCTTAATTTAATTAGTCGCGGGGAGCCTTTGATAACCCAGTTATCTGCACTCGGGGGACAGCAGTGACAACCCGGTGATAGTGGGGCTTGAACCCCTGACCTTCAGGTCAGTAATCCAGCACCCTACCACTTGACCATCACTGCCCTTATTATTATTATTATAATTATTATTCTTATTATTCATTCCTTCATTAATTTGCTGAACTGCTTTATCCTACTGGGGTCGCAGGGGCTCCTATCTCAGCCGACTCTGAGCGAAGGCACCCTGGACAGCACACTAGTCCACTGCAGGGCCAACACACACACACACACAACCATTCACACTTGCACCTAGGGGCAATCTGGAACAGCCAGTTAGCCGATTGTGTTTGTCCTCGTATTTTGGGAGGAAACCAGAGAATCCAGAGAAAACCCATGCAAGCACTGGGAGAACATGTAAACTCCACACATTATTATTATTATTATTATTATTATTATTATAATTATTATTATTATTATTATTATTATTGGTGTACTTGTAAGTAATCATTAACAGTTATTATAATATATATATACATACATACATTTTTACTTCATTACAGCAGTCTGTGTTTGACAGTAAGACAGAAAAATATTATAAAAACAAACAAACTATATATATATATATATATATATATAAATACAACAAAAACAACAGTATCAGGATGTGTAGCACAACAATAAGCACTAAAAACTATACTTTATTGGCACTACAAATGATTCACTTTATTTTAGTGTCAGTGTTTTGGGCCAGTGAAGACATCTTGGAGCGAATTAAAGTGTCAGATTCAAACCTTTTTTTGCCGTGTAGCAAAATAAGAGTGGAAATTGTTGTAGATGGCGGACGAGGCTGCTGCTGCTGCTGCTTTGATAATGATCAAAGTAGAGGAAAGATGTGGTGTGTGTGTGTGTGTGTGTGTGTGTGTGTGTGTGTGTGTGTGTGTGTGTGTGTGTGTGTGTGTGTTTTCACCTGCTTTTCCATCCTCCCCTCAAACCTTTTATGTTGTCCTATCTTTGTTTTCTCTCCTTTTCCCTTTTTCACCCTTTCTTGTTGCTTTGCTACAAAACTCTCTCTCTCTCTCTCTCTCCTTTTGTCTTCCTGTCTGTCAGTGCTTCTTCCTGTCTCATGTTTCCACCCATATGTGCGCTGTCATCAGTCAACATCTTTCAGTAGAAAGGGCTTCCAGCCATTTAAATAAAAAAGAATTTCAATTTCTCTTTCTTTATGCTGATAATTAGGTGCAACTTTATTGTAAATTTTGTTGATAATTATAATACATCATTATTTTAAATTTATCTTGAAAAGATGACTTTCTTTATCATGATAAATAAAATTTGATCATGATAAAATAAGTCATATTAGTGTATATATATTTTTAATAGTATTTTAAGTATATATTTTATAGTTATTTTTAAAAAAAATATTTTTGTATTTATTTATTTTGAAGTAAAACGTTACAGGAAAATCCCTAAGGGATAAAGAGTACTCGCCGCTAGGCAGAACGCTCTTTTTCGTAATAAAAAGGAAAGGGACACAAGCTGAAAGCTACCAAAGCTTTCACAGACACAAATAAAGACACCTAGTTCACAAATCGCATACCAGCTGGACAGCACTACAGTACTTATTAACCTCATTCGCTCGGTCTGTACAGAGAAATGCCTTCCTATATATATCGTGTATATTTCTCTCACTCATTTGCCGAACAACTTAATTCTATTTGGGTCGCAGTGATGCTGGTGCCCATCTCAGCCAACACTGGGCAAAGGTGAGATACACCCTGAACAGCTCGCCAGACCATCGTAGGCCAACACACACACACACACACACACAAACAACTATTCACACTCACACTTCAGGCTGTGGGAGGAAACCGGAATTCCTGAAGGAAACCACGCGCGTATGGGGAGAACATGCCAATTCCACACAGAAACGCCTTCGCCCCAGGACTTGAAGCCAGGACCATTTCGCTGTCAGATGGGCATGCTAAGCCCCACACCACTCTGCATCCCACTACCCTTTCAGTCTACATGAAAACAACAGATTAGCATGCAACCCCATGACATCATTGGTATTTATTTATTTTTATTCAAAATGCCAGCGCATTCTAATGCCTTCTCCTTTTCCATTATGGAGAGCAAGGTTATGATCTCAAAATACTAAATTACCCTGTATTTCAAGCCAGCATTGGTGTCATGAAGCTGTTTTACAGAAACATAAGTGGATATTTCAATTCCAAATGAAACAAGCAGCCAGAGGTTACAGTGGCAGGGAAAACCTCGTGGAAACTCAAGAAGAAGAAACCGGTAACCTTGGAAATGTGTTGCATTGGAAGCATATCCTCTTCGATAGTGTTTACCTCAGTTCATGACGAGTCGGAGTTCTGGGATGAGCCGAGGGTCATGATTATGTTTACAGCAGCAGTTCTAATCTACAGTTTGTACAGGCAGATGCAAGTCTTGGGCGTAGACATATATAGACATGCGGCATCTTTCCATGACTCTGAGCATCACTGCACTACAACTCTCCATAAATTTCACTTGTGGAATGCCACGTCAAATTTGTCTGGCCACAGAGTGACTTGTACTTGTCTATGTTTTCCAGTCACGGAGGTGATGGCATTTTTATGTGGACTGTTTTCTCCACTGCTGTTGACTTCTGACCTCCGGATGAAGCTGATGACAGCTGTTGGGGCTGAGGCAGATGCCATTTGCTCTTTGAAATGCATCACATTAAAGCTGAAGGCACAGAAAATTCTCCAAAGCGGCACACTTGACAGTAATTACTTCTATTGTTCTGACATGATAAGACATGGGGAGTTTGCCAAGTCTGGATGCCTTTTTTACAGCCCCCCCCCCCCCCCCCAAAAAAAGGAAAGAAAGATTTCTGTCAAACCGTTCCAAGCCACTTTTTGACAGTAAGTTGGCTCTTATTTTAGTAAAATATCCTTCAACCATTTTCCAGAACATGACCCCCAAATACCCAGATATTATGTGAGTGCTGGTTCATTCTCAGCGCAGCAGTTACACTGGTATGCTAGTGCATGAGGTTTTGTGCATCGAACATGGCAGTGTTGCAGTTTTGTCCATTTTTGGGTTAAAAAGTTTTTTGTAAACCAACCATAAACAAATTCTATCCCAAAGTCAACCTGAACCCCAGAGTCTTTTAACCCTAACTTTGTCATAACCCCAAATAAACCCAACTCTAGATCAAGGCTAACCAAACCTCACCCTTAATCTTAATCGTAGATAAAAACTAAACCTTAGGTTAACCAAAGCTAATCCTGGCTTAAACATTAGCCTAGCAAAGCGATACCTTAGACCATGGTTAAGGCTTAAACTTAGACCAGCTGTAACCCTAGAGCAACCCTAACCCTTGATCAAATATACATCTTAACCAGAGCTAACTGACCCCTGGACTAACCCTAGTCCTAGATCAAGGTGAAATCTAGACTACCCATAACCCTAGACCAACCCCAAGCGCAGACCAAATTTAAACCATAACCCTACCCCTGGGCAAACTGTAGCCTTAAGCCATGGTAACATCTAGATCAACCCCAACCCTTCAGCAAATATAACCCCTAACCTATCCCAGGGCTAACCCTACCCCTAGACCAAGGTAAATCCTAGACCAACCATTATAATCATTTATCTAGCATAATCATGAACCTAGCTAGGGCTAACCATATACCTAGACAAAAGGGTCAACCCTACCTCGAACCATTCCTAGTCCTAGATCATCCCTAATCTTGCCACAGCACAAAACGTAGATGAAGCAGAATTCCTCTGACTCAACCCTTACCCACTACAAAGGTGAGCTTGGACCAATTGTTATTAACCCTGTTCCTGGGGCTCTACTTCTGCGAAGACTTTGGATCAAACCCTAATCATGCCTCCTGACCATCTACTCATTAAACAATAATGTTCTTAATTAGCTAAAAGATAAGTTTGTTCTACAGGACAAGGGTTGATGACCACAAATCCTAATCCTAATGCTAGCCCAGTGCTGAACCATAGTTCTTCAGGGATTGAAACAAAACCAACATGTCTCTCTATAGAAAAAGTTGGGCTGCAGTTTTTAACCAAACACTTACACACTAGCTGTGTCTAATAATGTGATCGAGTCATTATCACCGCAAAGGAAGTTACGTTTTCATTGGTGTGGGTCTGTTAGCTACTTCCTGTGCACAGTTTTTGACAGATCAATAAAATCTGAAATTTTTATGATGGGTAGGTTTATCACCCAAGAATGTCTCTATTAAAATTTGGTAAGGACCCACACACTGATGGAAAGAATCAACATTTCAAAGAAATCCTTTTATAATGGGTGCGGAAAAGAAAAAGTCATATCTCAGTCAAAAACACTTGTGATTTGATTGAAATTTGCTGTGGATATTCAGGATCCTAAACTTTCATGCCAGACCAAGTTTCCCCGAGATCTGATCCAGATTGCACATTTGGTGGCAATTTAAATTTAACATGAGAAATCATCATTTTGGAAATGTGGTAGTACAGCAGACCCAGCAGGGGGTGCTAAGTACTTAATTCTTTTTATAGCTTGGTGGAGGATTGCGCTCTCCAAGTCCTCTTGTTATAAGTTATTCTACTTGCGTAATGCTTCTAGATGTAATTTTTAACATTTGCTACATGAAACAATCTTGGGTTTGAGTTATTATGTTACCATCTTCACTGTTTTGCCTAATGGCAGCTGATACTTCTATCTAAAAGCACCTTTGCGTTATTGTTTAAAAAGCATTATGATTGAGCCTAATAGCATTGGGTCTCACAGCGGGCATAAAACTATTAAGCATGCACATAGAACCTGACGCTTCTTGAGAAATGGATGGGCAGATAAATGCCTTAAGGTTTACGCTTATAATGTACAATGTATGTCCAGCCCTAAAAATTCCAAGCCAAAATGCTTAGACTGACAAGCTCGACGTGATAAATTCCTTTTTATAGCATGTAGTGCTTTCAGGGGTTGGTAGCTTCTTAGTAAGAATCCCTATCAAAATTCATGGCACACGTTCCCCAGATTAAACACCTCTTCAACTGTATCTCTAATCATATCCTCCATCAGTTTCTTACAAGGCCCTGACATGCACAGCCGGTGCTGATGGGAATTGCAGTGCTGGCTCCTGAGCCGCTAACATCAAATTCTTCAGCCGTGTGAAGGTCAAGAGTGAGCCGTGGCCAGTGATGTCGGCTAATTAGGCACCAGGAGGGCAATGATGAGCTGAGAGAGAGAGAGAGAGAGAGAGAGAGAGAAACTCATCCCTGATACTGATTCAGTGCTTATCCTGTCAGAGAGGCAGATGGACAACAGCGGCTGCTGTGTGTGTGTGTGTGTGTGTGTGTGTGTGTGTGTGTGTGTGTGTGTGTGTGTGTGGTGTCTGACTTGGGTTGCATTCCAATAATTCACCACAGCTTCGTCGACTTCCTCTCGCCACCCAGCCTTGGTTTACATCTTACATCTTTAGCAAATCAGATCTAGTGATTTTCTCAAGCAGCGAGCGTAAGATACAGAAACATCTGGAATTTCCAAATCTTATTTACTCCTAAGATTAAATGTAATATTGGTCAATGTGCAAAATAGCATTTAGGAAAAAAGCACAACTGTAAAGTGTGTGTGTGTGTGTGTGTGTGTGTGTGTGTGTGTGTGTGTGTGTGTGTGTGTGTTACTGCGATAGCCGCTGGATGTTCATGG
>JAOUQZ010000041.1:19594980-19619158 GCA_028564935.1 Neosilurus hyrtlii | reverse complement strand
TATATATATATATATAGGGTTGAGGGGAGTGTTGAGGCCACAGCCTATTTTAGCCGATATTAAGCGAAGGCAGAGCACACCCTGAAGATGAGCTTGCCATCGCAGGGCCAAAACACACCCACACAATTCACATCCACACCTAAGGCAATTCGGCCCAGCCAGTCTGCGTTATGTGCATGTCTTTGGACTGTGAGAGGAAACCTGAGTACCCGGAGGAAACCCACGCAAGCACCAGGAGAACATGGAAATTGCTCACAGAAATGCCTGAGGCCAGGACTCGAACCCAGGACCTTCTTGCTGCAAGGCACACATGCTACTCACTATACTCACTACACCATTCTGTCCCTTAGTTAGATTTTGCCCAGGGTAATGATATTCCAAATCCTGTGTCGAATGACTGTCCCATCGCAGTTCCATTGCAAACTTGGATTGCAGAAAGTTTTTCAGAGATGTGAGTACTGTACAGTAGATTGCGGTATCACTTTAGGAGAAGGAGAAACAAAACCGAGCCTGGTGGAGGTAGCAATTGTTTATAACAGCTGCTATAACATACAGGACTGCATATGGTTATTTCACATCCCATAATATGTTATTTTTTTACAGGTTTTATTTACACGGGTGTAGTGGACTTCTTTCTATTCGCCAAAAAATTAACCGAACAGAGGATATTTACTCATCCTGCCCTTATCCCTCAATCTCAGCCTTATCTTTTACGTCCTTCCTTATGTTCAGATCTGAAGTTTAATCCTTCCTCTGCACAAAAGAAGCCTCGCTTACTCATTTGTTCTTTGGACCGCAGATGTATAGGGATTTATTTCCAAATCCTCCAATCAGAGTGGAATGTATACTATGATCTCCTTCTCGTTCGCTAACTCACGCCGCGCCGGAGTTCCCATGATGCAGTGAAACTCAATACGGAATACAGTAGAGCTCTTAAGAATGGCAGTTGGTGCATATTTAAGGTGATTACAATAAATCGAGGGTGCGGGATGAACGTAAAGCACAGTTCCAATAACCGGACACCAAGAACCCTGTATACCGACATCACCGTCCTTTTTCTTGATTACTAATCAGTACACAATGCCATGCATAAGTATTGCTCCCATTAACATTAATATATACATATATAGATACATGATGGCACGGTGGCATAGTGGTTAGCACGTCCACTTCACAGCAAGAAGGCCTGAGTTCAGTTCCCGGGCTTGGGTGTTTCTGTATGAAGTTGCGATGGCCTGTCAAGCTATCCAGGGTGTACCCCGACTTCGCCCAGTGTCAGCGGAGATGGGCACCAGCCTCCCCGCAGCCCTAATTAGGAATATGTGGCTTAGAGAATGAATGAATGAATTAATCAATACATCAATTAATTAATTAATTAATTAATTAATATTTAGTATATTGTCCTGGGACTATGACAAACAGACTAATTTATTGATTGACAAGCAAGATCCAAGTGTTTTACACAATGTGCCCGTGCGACCGCTTATGTCGAGCTCCAAAGCATAAATCAATGACTTGGGTTAGAGAGCTCTTCAGAAGATTTTGGAAAAGTTTGCGTTCTCTTGGTCGTCTGCGCTATTCTGTTGCTTTTGGACGACCGTGAGGCAGACATTCTTTCAAGGTAAAGTGACCACAAAGCAAAGCCTTTTCAAGACATGAGGGGAGATGAGAGAGTGCTCTGGAGGCAAAGGAAGGAGAGAAATAGGAGCCTGGAATGTGGCTATTGAGATGCAAAGAAGCCTGAGAGGAGGACTGGAAGGGAAAAAAAGAGAGAGAGAGAAAGTCAATTCAGCAGCGAATGCTTGAGGGAGCTGTTGGGCAGTGCTCCAAGCAGGGAAAAGCCCCCTCTGCCCCCCCACATTAATCTAAATTACATGAGCTCATTGGGCTTTATTGAAGCCGGAGATAGCATCGCTGCCAGGCCTCGTACCAGGGAATCGACTCTCTTTCCCCTTCCATCCTATGACAAGGTATCTATCTTCAATCTTTTTGCGATGTATTTAGAAACAGCACTTTGTTTGGAATGACCATGTTAACATGTGATTTCACTTGGATCAGAACCAATCTAAAATATACTAGAGGGGTACTTATAGAGTGCAAGGCACCTCCATCAGGCACAAATGGATTATTATAACTTGGCATAGTTTTAATGAAATGTCTCCCCTTAGTGGCCATCAGGTGAACATTTTGCTCCATGTTAATTAAATGTATGGATTTTTTAGGATTTTTTTCAGCATGATCTGATGCAAGGATCACCTCCAATGTTTAATGGATTCTTTCCAGGCCCAGGCCCCACCCCTACACCAAGTTTTGTAAACATTACTTTAGTAGTTTTTTTTATTAATCCAGCTAACAGACACATTTCTTTAATAAATGCTTGTTTTAAAAAAGTCTTTAATAAATTCCTGGATCAGGATTCTTATCTGAATCTGTTCCAAAAGTTTACAGGCCCTTGCCAGACAAATATCACATCCTTCCACCAAGTTTGGTGAAGATCAGCTTAGTGATTTTTGAGCCTACTAACAGGTGGTAGGGTGGAAGGGTGCTGGCTTACTGATTCAAAGGTCGGTGGTTCAAATCGCCCCTAGGTGTGAGTGTTGTCCTGCGATGGTCTGGCGGAGCCGTACAGCATGTACTCTGCCCTCGCGCTGAGTAGGCTGAGATGGGTGCCAGCCTTCCCGCGACCCTAATTAGGAATATGTGGCTTGGAAAATGAATGAATGACCCTGCTGACAGACAAACAGACGTTTGTGAATATATTATCTCCTTCGCTAAGCGACAGAGGTGATAAATAAATAACCGTGCTTATACTGCATACTCAAATCTGCAGTACATGGATGGAAAGGGGACTATACTACTTCAATGCACATTTTATAATATAGTAGCTGCTTACACCATGTCTGAATAGACTTAAATTAAGCATGTCTAGCTGTGGGTGCAAAGCACTTACACTGGAGACTCCTTCCCAAAAATGTGAATAATCATCTCCTTATAAAAACAAACTCCCCAAAAAACGAAGTATCAGAATGATATAAGCACATTGTTATAAATGTTAAACAGGTGAGGTGCCATCAGAGCTGCTTTTAACTAAAAAAAAAAAAAAAAAAATTTAGACCAATCAGCATCAAGTATTTAATAGCAACAGTGTAATACTGCTTACCCTCATCAGCCTCCTATATATCAGTCCAATCTCTCCCCAATGCTCCCAGCTTCGTTTCATTTCTTGGATATTCAGAAACCCAAAGCAGGCCACATTAAAAAACAAACTTCCCTTGGCCTATGCTTAATATGTGGTGAGAAGAAATATTTTTCATGCTTGAAAAAAAAATTTAATTTACAGATTGGATAGACACACAGACCACCATCGCACTTCACCTAGAATAGCAGCTATCCATCCTTTCTTTTTTCTTTCTTTCTTTTTTATTTTCGGCCATAGAGGGGTCACAATAGAAAATGGATTGTGTTTGTAATCCGTGACTCGGCTCAGGCGGATTGAGTTACCTGTGGTATGCTTGATTCGGAAAAAAAAAAAAAGTCAACAGGTCGATCCATTAAAGAGCTGATTGGTTAATTTGTTGTCCTGGGGTAAAAAGAAAAATCTTTGAAAACGATACAGGCTATGCTTGAGGGTGTGGGTAAATCGAGCGAATGTGCAAGTGAGTCTTACGCTGTGTGTTTTGTCGAAGTGCTTCCAATAGGCGGTACGGACTTCAGGCCTTGGTGTCACCGTGACCCCACCCAGGTGTGCTACATTTATGATTTTTAATAAGATTATTTAAGTGGAACGATCCTTTAACTGCTGATTTATTCAAGCGCCCCGTTCCTGACCTGCCTTTTTTTCCCCTTTTTTTTCCGCCACCGCGGATAAAATGGCTTCCAGATTTTCGTCATTTTCGCAAACGCCTCCGCCGTGACAGATGAAGCTTTAATGTCTGTGGGCCTCGATGCCACAATCACTCACCCGTATTGTTTTTGTCAGACTAGCCCCTATGTGGACGACTTCAGCGACTTTTCTTCTTCCTCTAACACCCCCCTCCTTTTCTGTGTTTTTAAAATGTGTGTCCAGATGTGTGTCACGTTATTTTCTTTTTCTTCATTCTTTCACTTTCTATATACGGTATATATAGAAGAAGTGATGGTGATGGATATTGCGATATGGTTTTACATTCGAATTGTGTGGCGGGATCAAAAGTGAAACCATTTCCTGGAAATTAAAGGCAACAAAAAAGCTTTTTTCTCAAACTTTTCTCCACTAACAGACGTCGAACAGTTTGTTTTTCTTATACCATTTTTGACCCACATATGTTGCTTTTACAAATAAGTGTGTAAAATAAACATCACGGTGCATCACTAAGATTTTTCTAACGATCCCAAGAAAAAGAAAAGCCTCTCATATATTGGTATTGTACTCACTGTTTGCCTGTGAACAAAATCCTGGCCACACCCGTGCATGGATTTTCACCAGACTTGGTGGGGACACTGTCCTCCAAGACGCCTGGAGATGACTTGATTTTGGAATGTCTAGGTCAAGGCTGACGGTCAGACCAAGGACATAAAATTTTGGAGATAGATCACTTATAACATCAAACCAAATACCAATAGACATGCTTTTACTATGGGACACTACGAGGAGACCGAACATGGACTTTAAAATGAGACAATGTCCTCTGATCATGGGTGACCTTGAAAGGTGAAAATCAAGGTCAAAGGATTTTAAGTGCTTATAACTTGAGAAAGAGTGCCAATAGACACGCAGTTACCATGGAACATTAATAGGAAACCATATATGGACTTCCAAATGATTTAACCTTTGACCTTCAGTGACATTCATTCATTCATTTTTTAAGCTGCTTATTCCTAACTAGGGTCATGGGGAGGCTGGTGCCCATCTCAGCCAATTCTGGGGCACACCCTGGAAAGCTTGCCAGGCCATCACAGGGCCAACACTCTTACAAACATTTACACTGACATCTAGGGGTGATTTGGAACAACCATTTATCCTACCAATTAGCCTGTGCATGTTTTTGGACTGTAGGAGGAAACCGGAGTACTCAGAGGAAACCCACGCAAGCACAGGGAGAACATGCAATCTCCACACAGAAACGCCAAAGCTGGGAATCAAACCCAGGCCTTCTTGCTGTGAGGCGGACGCGCTAACCACTACGCTTCGCTCATTTGGTACTGAAAGTTCTGCTCACTACACTCAGGACGGAGCCAACCCTACATAACCACAGAACCCCCTCATGGTGTCATCGCAGTGAGAATTAACCAATGATGTGTTAAATTGTAATCGCTTACTTGCATACCGTACTTTGTTATGTAATTATACCCAATGTTAATTATTTAATCACAGAACTTTCTGTTTGTCCTATGGCTTACAATTAGCCTGATTCCTGAGTGTGCCTCTCCTACATGGAAGTGTCTGTCCCTTGCCTGCCTAACATTTACAATATTGGACTGTACCCTTGTACTGTTGGCATCTTTAATGAAGACCTGCTGATCTGCGAAGTGTCTCTGACTCCATTCCTACTGTGTAGCAGCATGATATAAATAATAAGAATGCACTTCATCTTGTCATGCTATTGGCATAAACGACTTTAAGTTAAGCACTTTTTGTATACACTCACTCACTTGTTGAACCACTCAATACTACCAGTGTACCAGGGTCAGGGGGAGGCTGGAGCCTATCTCAGACGAAGTTTGGCAAAGCCGTGGTAGACCCTGACCATCTCACTATACCATTGCAGAACAACCAGTTAGCCTAATGTGCATGTTTTTGCACTGTGGGAGGAAACCGGAATACTCGGAGAAAGCCGACGCAAGCTCCATATAAAAATGACTTCACCATGCTCGTGACTCAAACCCAGGACCTTCTGGCTGTGAAGTGAACGTGCTAACCACTACATCACTGTATCACCCACATTCTTTGTGCAGTATTTGCTAAATCTGTACTAAAACAAATGCTGCTGCTTTTAAAGGTTACTGTTACCATCATGGGCCACACAGTGGCGTCGTAGTTAGCACGTCTGCCTCACAGCAAGAAGGTCCTGGGGCCGAGTCCTGGGCTTGGTGGTTTCTGTGTGAAGTTTGATTGTTCTCCCTAAGATTTGCGTGGGTTTCCTCCGGGTACTCCGATTTCCTTCCACAATCCAAAGACTTGCACATTAGGCTAACCAGCTGTTCCAAATTGTCCCTAGATGTAAGTGTGTGTGTGTGAATAGTTGTGTGCGTTGCTCTGAGATTGTCTGGCAGGCTATTCAGGGTATATCCCACCTTCGTCCAGTGTTGGCTGAGATAGTCACCAGCCTCCACATGACCCTAGTAGGATTAAGCGGTTTGGCAAATGAGTGAGTGAGTGAGTGCACACTGGATAAAAGCCCGCTTTTTGGCAACACCAAGCGTCAGATGTTCTTCAGTTCTGAACTAAAGACACAAGAGAAAGCAAATAATGACTCCGCCATCTTTCCATCTTCCCACAGTAGTCTGAAACCCCATGCCAAAAAAAACAGGGAGGTGTCACAAATAGACAGACGCCCAACCCCTCATCGATGTCTGATGGGTTGTACCACTAATTGCTCATTTAAGTAATTTCTCCTTTACCGCTACTCGACTTTTTTCCACATACATTTTTTCAAGTCTGAAGTTGAACTTGAACTTTTTTTTCTTTTTTTGTCCCTGGCGTGTTTCCATCTAAAAGCAAAATGAAGCGCGCAACTGATGAGTGTCATACAGCACCTGTGTGTATACAGCGGTATCATTAACGCTTATTTTGTGCGGCGTATTTTAAAGCCTGAGCCGGGCTTTCAATTTCAGATCTGCTGCCTCTAGCGTGCGCACACACCTCATCAGGAGGATTGGGGTCGGTAATGATGCGTAGGGCTCGCAAATTACTTACTTCCCCTCTCAACAAAGAATTTACCCACTTTTTTTTTAGTCCCCTAAGCTTGTCTTCCAGTATCAGTATGCTTAGCAGCAGTGGAAACTGCAGATCAGTTGGGCACCTGATCGGTACTAATACCAATACTAATGTATACAGGACTATTCTCATGAATTAATGAAAAAATAAACCACTGTGATCATACCTGGGCGGCACGGTGGTGTGGTGGTTAGCACGTCCGCCTCACAGCAAAAAGTTCCTAGGTTTGGGTCTTGGGCTCAAACGTTTCTTTGTGGAGTTTGCATGTTTTCACTGTACTTGCATAGGTTCCTTCTTGTGTCTTAAGTTTCCTCGCACAGTCCAAAAACATGAGGCTAACTGGCTGTTACAAAATTACCACTGAGTGTGAATGTGAGTGTGAGGGGTTGTGTGTAAGTGTTGGTCCTGAGATGGTCAACGAGCTTAACAAAGAACATGAATGGCTAAACGACTGAATCTCCCAAAACAGCAGGTCTTGTGGGGTGTTCCTGGTATGCAGTGGTACGGACTTACCAAAGGTGGGCTGAGGAAGGCCAACCAGTCAGAGGTCTCCGAGGCTCATCTTGGGAGCGAAGACTAGTACCTCTGGTCTGATTCCACGGAAGGTACTGCTACAGTTATACCATGTTGAAAATTTTTTTAGTTCTTTTTTTTTAACCAGCAATGAAATATGGACAGTACTTGATCACGCTAGTGCATTTTTGGAACTTTCCAGAACGCCTACATATGTTATCCCCCACAAAATGCATTCCAGTTGGTCTCTTATTGTTTATCTCACATCTGGTACAAGTCCTCGGCATGACTTTGCGCGTGCGTACGCCTGCAGAATGTAATCTGATCACCAGTGAAAGCCACATGAATTCTTCTTCGCCAACCGCCGTGTCCTCTGTGTTCAAATATTGTGCTAAAGTGCATGGTTGGTGTTAACCCCATCTCATCCCAAATCTTGTTCATGTACGAGACTGATTGTAGTGGACATGTGTAGCTCTAGAACAGTCTTCTCCTTATAGAGAGCTTTAGCAAAGACTCTCAATCACTTGTTTGCCGAACCACTTAATCATATTAGGGTCATGCGGAGACTGGAGTCTATCTCAACCGACAATGGTGCGAAGGCGAGGTACACCCTGAACAGCTCACTAGACCATCGCAAGGCCAGCACACACAACCTTTGACACTTACACTCACACTTAGGGAGAATTTGGAACAGCCAATAAGCCTAAAGTGCATGACTTTGGATTGCTGGAGGAAACCAGAATACCCGGAGGAAACCCAGGCAAGCAAGGGGACAACATGCAAACCCCACATAGAAACGGCCAGGACTCGAACCCAGGATGTTCTTACTGTGAGGCAGACATACGAACCGCTACACCATCGTGCCGCCCTCACCTTAATCCTCTTTCTTTTATATGCCGGTCATGCCATCTCATACAGTTTCGATTTTTTTCCAGGAAGGCAGTGACACATAGTACATCTTCCCAGTTTATGATGTGTGAAAAAAACTTTGACCAGACAGTGTTACAGAGGGTCATGGTGAATATAAAAGCCATCCATTGAGAATTGTACAGGATTGAAGTTTCCGTTCTGCTCAAATTTGCTTAAAGAAAAAAAAAAAAAACACACACACACACACACACACACACACACCTTTTTTATTTATTTTTTTTTATTTTTTGCTTATCGCCATGTTCATTTGTATTTTCTGATAAGCGTCTGACAAAAAAATTATAGCTGGAGTGTGTGATAAGAAGCAATTTTCAACATGTTGTGATATTAGAGGGGTAAAAATGTATAATAAATAATGAGGGGTTAATCCAAGTCTCATTATGTTTTGCTTTTTTATAAATCTGTAGTGTTAGTTGTTTTGGAAAGACCAGCAGTCATGACTGATATCCAAGCAGCATTACTTATGTGTCCTAAATGAATTACATTCCAGTCAGTCTCTTGTTTATCGGGTACGAGTCCTGGGTATGACTGTCTGTGTTTGTGAATCTGCAGTCTGTAATCTGGTCCCGAGTGAAAGCCACATGAATTCTTTACCAAGCGTGTTCTCCTCGATGATAGAATACTGCATTTAAATGCATGGTCAGTATGGTACACCAACAAATTAAATAAAAAATGTTTCACATTCTACACGTAATGTCAGGTAACCATACTTTTACTGGCTTTTAACAAACAGACAGAATTGTAGTAAACACTTGTTTCCTGTGTGAATGGGTTAATTTTTGGCTTAAGTGCAAACAAATGTGGACCAAGAAAATATCTGATTTTAAGCTAACATTGACCCAGAAAAAATGGGTAAAATGTTGGCAAGAACACTAAAAGTCTGTTGGCCGTGATGGTCCACAATTGGTCAGTGGACACAGCAAAATGCCTGACACTGGGCACATATTGAACTTATGTTTGGCAAGGTGGATTTAAGAGTGACTTAAAGTCATAGGACAAAATTACTTTGGCACTTAGTTTTGCTACCTGGGAACATTCCTACACTGTGAAGGTAATTATCTGTCCTAAAGTAGAAAAGTAGAAAATTACTTTAAATGTACAAAAAAAGAATAACACTATAAATATATGCCTTCAAATAACCCTGATTTTGTAAACTAATGATAAATTAGGTCCTTCTCCAGGAAACTAAATAGAAGAGGAAAAGAAAGCCTGTTTTTACACATATACACCAATAAAGTACCGCAAAATTATATATAAAAAAAGGACACAAAATAAAATTTTGGCCCAGTTGTATTTAAGGGTGGACTACCATTGTACCCAAGTGAATTTAGGTGGGTCAACTTTGAGCCCAAGTTAGTTTGGGTGGGCCAACATTGAGCCCAAGTAAATACGGGTAGGACAACATCAAACCCAAGTAAATGTGGGTGGGTCAGCATCAAGCCCAAGTGAATTTGGAATAGCCAATATTAAGTCCAAGTGAATTTGGGTGGGCCAACATTGCGCCCAAGTGAATTTGGGTAGGCCAACAATAAGCCCAAGTGAATTGGATATGCCAATATTAAGCCCAAGTGAATTTGGGGAGGCTGACATGAAGCCCAAGTGGATTTGGATAAGACATCATCAAACCCTAGTGAATTTGGGTAGGCCAACATTGTGCCCAAGTGAATTTGGGTGGGCCAGCAATTGAGCCCAAGTGAATTTGGGTAGGCCAATATTGTGCCCAAGTGAATTTGGGTGGGCCAGCAATTGAGCCCAAGTAAATTTGGGTAGGCAAACATTGCCTCCAAGTAAATTTGGGTGGGGCAACATTGTGCCCAAGTCAATTTGGGTGGACCAGCAATTAGCCCAAGTGAATTTGGGTAGGCCAACATTGCCCCCAAGTAAATTTGGATGGGCCAACATTGTGCCCAAGTGAATTCAGGTTGGCCAGAAATTGTGCCCAAGTGAATTTGAGAGTGCCATCGTTGAACCAACGTTACTTTGAGTTAGCCAACATTGAACCTAAGTGAACTTGAGTCAAGTGGCAAGGTGGCTGATGGACACAAAAATGTCATTTAGACATTTACACACCATTTATCCATTTAGTAAATCCCACTTTATAATGTTATATATAAAACCTACTGTACGTGTGTTTGCAATTCAGATTCAAGGTTTTTTCTGCACATGGTCCTTAAGAAACAAACTTGTAAATAGGACCTTTCCATGTAAGCGAAATCTGATAGCTTTGGATTGTCCTTTAGATATCTTTGTCTTTTTCAAGGGTACATTGATGTGTCTTCGTTTTCACAGAAATTACTCTCCCCGCTGTCATTTTCAATTTCGTCAACCTGTAATTCAGCGTTCTGTACACAATCATCCATGCAGTCATTTTTCATTAGAAATCCGTCTTAGAAACGAATATTCAAATAATCGTGGAATGTTTACTCACTGTCAAGGTGTCATGAAGAGCTCATGTAAACATTCCATCAAAAATGGTGGAAAATTCCCAGACAATAAAACCTCAAACCTATGATAGTTGAGTTCTTAAATGTGATTGGCGGGAAATAATAAATATATTAGTTTAAGTTTTATAATGTTTTGGAATAAACACCCCGCCCCATAACTATTTTCCTATAATGCCCCACTTCTGTATTGGTTTATTTTTTATTCCTTACATTAAACCTAAATTGAAAGCTTTGGCTGAGTCAAAGACTGACGCTCAGCACTCAGCCCACAATTCGTATTGATTTCATCTCCCCTACGTTCTGGCCACACTTTTACAGAACACAGGCAAGCACATCTTTTATGATCCCGCCCAAAAGTGCAGAGACGTTAAAGGTTTGGGACGTGTGAAAAGCTTTTATCAAACAGTTTTGCACTGTGTCATGGTCAGTACAAAAGGCACTCATCGAAAATTGTATAGAATTTAAACTCTCTTCCGCCAACCCACGATTAAAGAAAACAAACAAACAAACAAACAAACAAATAAATAAATAAAAAGATTGAACATATGCATAGAAAATGCTGGATATGCTTGGGTTTTCTCCAGGTACTCTGGTTTCCTCCCACCGTTCAAAGACATGCACATTAGGCTAACTGCCTGTTCCAAATTGCCCCTAGGCATGAGTGTGAGTGTGAATGGTTGTGTGTATATTGGTCTGTTGAGTTGTTTAGGGTGTACTCTGCCTTTACCCAGTGTCGGCTGTGATAGGCACCACCATTCCCTAGTAGGATTAAGCAGGTTGGCAAATAAATGAATGAAAAAACAAATGTTTCAGATTAGGTGCCCTTGATTATAACTTGCTGCAAGTGGAATCTGTTTTATGACTCCAAATGAGCCCATGTGTGAGTTCATAGCGATGCTTATGGAATGTCAGCAAGTTAGTTCCTGTTATTTTTTAAACAATGAAATTAAAAAAAAAATCAGTCTATTTTCAGGCTAACAATGTATTACTATACACTAAGTCATCAACATGGCTTCATGCTATCACAAATAGGCCAGAGTTACAGGCAAGCTTTTAACAACCCTAATACAAAGTGTTTAAGTCTAATTTTCTATTAAAATCACACATGATAAAAATGATCTTAAGATCTTAGAAAGATCTTAAGGCAGAGCTCTAGCAACAAAAAGATCCGGAAGTACCAAAGCTTTAAACATTAAAAAAACAACAACAAAAAAACATATAACCGGTTTTTGGTGTAGAACTAGCTACTGCAAGCTAATTTGCTCAGTGACGTTAATATCATCAATATGGCCATCACTGGAAAAAACAACAACAAATGAATAAATAAATAAAGGTAAAGAAGGGCCATATTGTAGCTTAAATAATGTCTCTTTTGGCAAAACACTAAGTAAAATCCAAAACAGTTTCCATTTCAGAAACTATTTACCGTTGTGTGAAGTGGCATGTTCTTCACGTGCTTATATGGGTTTCCTATGGGTAATCTGGTTTCCTCCTACGGTCCATATACATGCACAGTAGGCTGTTCCAAATCACCCCTAGGTGTGAGTGTGAATGGTTGTGTGTGTGTTGCCCTGTGATGAATTGGCGAGCTGTTCATGATGTATCCTTTCTTCACCCAGAGTTCAATGAATGAACGAGTGAGTGAACGCATGTTCCAGATAAGGCGCCATTCATTATAACCTCCTATAAGTAGAAAATGTTTTATTTAAACCGTGCTGCCCCTGCAAACTCAGGAAATAACTTCTATTGATATTTTTCTGTAGAATAAATAACTGAATTGAATTTTATTAAAGTTTATTCTCTTTCTCCGTAGGCTCTGAATTAAAGAAGTGTTGCATGAAATGTTTGTTTTTACTAAGATATATTATAAAAATAAATTGTCCATCGGATGTACTTATTATTATTATTATTAATATTATTCATTCATTCATTTTCTAAGCTGCTTAACTCTAATTAGGGTCGCCGGGAGGCAAGGGCGAGGGGATGGCAGGGTACACCCTGGATAGCTCGCCAATCCACTGCAGGACCAACACACATACACCCATTCACACTCACAACAAGGGGTGATCTACGCCACCGTGCCACCCTTATTATCATTATCATCATCATTATTATTGTTATTCATAATTTTAACTTTATTATATTCATTTTTTACCTGATAGTAGGTATTGTCTGATCGTGCAGTCTTGGTCCGTGATGCACTTAGCGCTCTTCATCTTCTACACCATTTCTACATGAAGTGTTCTTAAGATACAAGACAAAATCGACAGTACCAGATGGACTCTATACAAGGTGCAAGCAATGTTAATAAACATCATACTAATTATACCCTATCATTCATTGGTTTCTTATAATTTTATAAATATATATATTTTTATCTTGCACTGTATTTTCATTAAACAAAACAAAACTTTACCTTACAGTTACCCATTGGACACCAAGCATATTCTTGATAACTTTATATTACTTTGATAACTTTGTATATTTCTGGAAGAACTCAAATCACTTGGGCCTTAGTACTATTGATTCTCTGAAGCTAGGCATCAGATATTTGATGCATTTTTACCCACCATGGTCATTATTTATGAACACAACCGTGGAGTGTGCAAGGAGAGCAATGCAGTAGAGTATTGGTGGATTTTAAAGTAAAAGTTCAGGCAGTAGTGGAAAGATAGTATCAACAGTAGACTAAAAAAAGGTTCAATTTAACACCAATCTGTTTAAATAAATGAATAAAAGAACATCAGGTAAGATGTGTCAGGGTTTTTCCAACATTACAATTATTGCTTACATCATTAGAGATAATCAGGGTTTTATTTATATATATATAAAATCCTGAGTCGATTTTCCGTAGAACAGTGCTCAATATATATACTTTATAACTTTTACAGGGTTTACATACATCTTAAGAAGTTCACTAATGTTGCTTATTCAGTTACCCCTTTATCACCAACTAACTACTTATACTAAATCACCAGTGATAAACAAGAGCACTCGGAGTGCGCAGACCTCCACCAAGGATCACCAGTAATCTCCCAGATAAACCAAACGTCAAAAAATCTTTCAAATGTGAAGAATCCTTTAAAAAATGTATCTCCAAAATTTTAATGGTGTATTCCTTATCCTAAGCTAAAGTTTTCCAGTAGAAATTTTATGGAAATGTAATCCTCTGAATAAACATACAATATAAACTAAGAAAACACATTACCAAAGGTAATACTTGTCAGAAGTAACTATTATAATAAGAATTTAGAAAATAAGAATAAGAACCTTGAAAGAGTGCCACTCAATTTTTAAAAAGTTTCTTTAAAATTTAAAGCCATGTTAGATTTAATTCAGTGTCGGGTTTTTATTCTTACAGTGTTGAAGCGGCTAATAATGTTTATCTGCAGTGAGAGCTCTGCATGACTACATTTTTTGTGCATCTGGAATCTGATCAAGAGTAAAATTCACACGAATTCTTTACCAGCCATTGTGTCCTTGTGTTATAGTATTGTGTGGAAGTGTATGGGCAGCCTGACTGTGTTCACTTGAAATACTGAAAGTTTTCTCTTGTGCAATGGTGATTATGTTGGATTTCATACAAAGAAAATCATCGCTAAGCTCATTTGCTGAATATGTCCATAGAAGTGACATTCTCAAAGATTACCGACCTTCTATTTTTGATTTGTGACTTTAGCTTTCTGTGAATTCTGTGAATTTCTGTGAATTTAGCTCTCTGTGTCTAATTATATACAGCTACACCTCCATCTACAGTTGTTTTGTCCTTTGTAACTCCCTCTTGGAATCAAAGAGTGACTTAAACAAAATAAAAAAAAAATTAACTTTTTTTCCACAACAGAAATTTTTTTCAGGATAAAGTGTTTTGTAATTTTTAGTTTCATGGTAACGTGATGCACTTAGTTTAAATAATGGAGAGAAATGGGAGAGGCTAATAAGAGCACAACTGTTTTACTTCCCATAACATATAACAATTACACTAGTACAGGAACGGCACGATCTGATTGGTTCACTATCTGGGGGGGTATAATAGATATTATTCGGAGTGGATAATGCTTCATGTTAAATATCGTACATGATAACTGAGGCTAGCATGTTGCACTCACTCACTCACTCTCAATCATTTGCCAAGTCACCTAATCCTATTAGGGTCAAGGGGAGGCTGAAGCCTATCTCAGCCAATATTGGGCAAAGATGAGGTACACCCTTAACAGCTCACCGGACCATCACAGTGCCAAAAAACACACACACAATCAGTGACACTTACACTTACACCCAGGAGAAACTTGGAACAGCCAGTTATGTGCATGTTTTTGGACCGGAGTACCCAGAGCAAATCCACGTAAGCATAGAGGAACATGCAAACTCCACACAGAAATTCATTCCCAAGACCAGGATTCGAACCCAGGACCTTCTTGCTATGAGGCATATCCTGACCACTACGCCACCGTGCCACCGAGTGCTGTTTTGTCTTTCAGCGGGGCAGTAGGCTGCTGGATTACTGATCATTCTCTGATGTCCCTCCAGTGCAGCTAACTGGGTTATCAAATGCCGGCCATGTCTCTCACTGTCTGTTAAAGAACCATTGCTGATTTTCATCAAGAGTAGGCTGCATAGCCGTCAGCAAGATGGCCTGGCAAGCTGTTCAGGATGTACTTTGCCCTCGCACCAGAGTCGACTGAGATGGGCCCCAGCTCCCCCGCTACCCTAATAGAAATGACATTCTCGAACATTAACAACCTCTTATTTTTGACTTGTGACTAATAATTTAGTTCTCTGTGTCTAGTCATATACAACTACACCTCCAATCTATCACCAATCTACAGTTGTTGTGTCCTTTGCAACTCCCTCTTGGAATCAAAAAGTGACTTAAAAAAAATCTTTTTTCACAATCCTTCTGTATATTTGTCTTTTTGCAAAGTCTTCCTAATCATATCATTATCATCTGTGGCTGTTTCTGGTTTGTTTTCTGTATGTTTTCCATGTTTTCTTATTTCAACCCTTGTGTTTAAAGCTGCAGGTTAGTTTCCTAGCCTAAGCATGGGTATGTTATCAAATTCCCAAAAAATCGACTCCTCCTCTCTTATATCACAAGCACAATTTTTGTCGTTAATATGGAAAACGCATGGTCCAATGTTCCTAGTAAAGCATGACAGCAACTGCAGCTTTATCTGATGAAATATGCAAAACAGTTCATCCTGAATAAAACCATGAATCTCTTCTTTAGATGTTGTTAGAATTTTAAACGTTTATTTCGTGCTGACGATGCTCTCACAAGGAAGTGTTTCGTAAAAAACGGTTGAAAAAGGACTCTTTTCAGTTTAATATTTTAAGTAAATACCAATAGGCACCTTATGACAATCTAAAAAACTGAAGATTTTGAGAAAACTTTTAGATAACCTTTCTAAATAAGGATAAGAAAGACCACGCCGAATTTCATAAATGAAGGTCATTTAGAAACTACGATTTTTGAATTGTGAAAAAACAAGCTGTATGTGGTAGTTTAATGTGTTCCTGCTCTGTATCATCCCCCCCCTAATGATTTTTCTTCCCTAATTTAGATAAGGCCTGCTCATGATTGGCTAGTGATCAGTAATGTGACAGGGAAGCAAGCATATTCCATCCCTCCATCTCTTGAGAGCTTGACAAATCAGCTCCTATGGGCTCCTGGCTGTGTGCATAAACCTGAATGCGATCTTCGGGATGATAGCAGTGCACCTTGTTACCTCCGCCAAGGAGGTCATGTTTTCACCAGGATCGGTTTGTTTGTTAGCAACATTACTCAAAAACTTATGAAAGGACTTTGATGAAATTTTCAGGATGAGTCAAAAATGATACAAGGAATAATTGATTACATTTTGGCAGAGATCCTTATCATTGTCTGGATGCAGGGAATTTTTAAATATTTTTTTTAGCGCGAATGACATAGTCATCCGAGTTACTGTGTTCGGACCATGCAGAAGCGTTGCATTCGATAGTGTAATCTCATTCCTTTACCTTTCTGTACAACTTTTAGGCCAATTATTGCAAAAATAATACAATTATTATTTTCCTTACAGTGCAACCATATAAATGGCTGGACGTTCGCATTGTAGGGCCCAAATAATAAACAAATGTTGCATTTATAAAAATGCTGCATTTCTTACAATACCGTATAGGGAACTGAACGGTTTTGGCGAAGGTCTGCGCTCTCTGAGTGCTTTTCTATTTGATTTCTTTCTACACTTAGAAATGTCTTTATATGATGTGTAAAGGAAAGCATAAAGTTTACAACTGTTCATTCATGCAATTAACCAATTATTCATAAATTCATTAACTTATAGGTCAAGAGCTTCACTTGATGTTCACATCAGAAAAATCAGAAGTTAGCTTAGCATGAGTCTGTACAAGTTAACATGGAGAATCAAGAGCCTGAGCAAACAACATGGCTGGGTTAATGCTGCACCTAAACTGAGTCCCAAAGCTGCATCTGAGGACCTCCATACTATTAGTATGCTCAGTGCTGTACATAGGATGTCTGAACTCTCAGTAGGTATTTAATAGTAGTCAAACGGTTCCTGCATGACCCACTAAATCTGTAGAATGGGAAGGTTAACACTCCGTTACACTATAGTACCCCATAATTCAGCCGAAGCTCCAGAATAACTAAAGAAGAAGAAAATCAAAGAAGGGGTGTTGTAGTGGTTAGCACATCCACCTCATAGCAAGCTGGTCCTCGGTTCGCTTAGCTGAGATAGGCTCCGGCTTCCCCATGACACATTAAGGATTAAGCGGTTTGGCAAATGAATGTTTGTAAAATACAACTTTTGCTCAAAAGACTTTTCTCAAACTTGCCATCCAAGTGACTTCGGAATATATTGTGCACTCACATACACACACAGTGCATGGGGGTCAGTGCCATTGTCAGCATGAGGTCAGCTGAGGTCAACCTATTTCCCTTGAGTATAAATCACCATACATTGTCCTTGACCAGAGAAAGTAAAACTTAGGGGGAAAAAATTGAGTCAGGGAAAGAGAAAGAGAACGGGGGAAAAGATGAAGGGAGAGTGTGGCTGTGAGCGCCTTAATTTGTCCTGTCAGGCCTCTCTGAAGATGCAGAGAGAGAGAGAGAGAGGCAGAGTAAGAGACAGAGAGATGGAGGGCCTCACTCTTAGAGACTGTTCACTCTAATCACATTATCTCTTACTCAGCTCCTGGCAGCTTTCACTAGGACATCCCGTTCGAGAAATATTGATTCTCTACGTGATGCGCTCTGCTGTATTGTTCTAGCTCAAACTGATGGAGAGAAGAAAAAAGAAAGAAAGAAATATTATGCCCTGTATCTATTACAGATCAAAATAGAAATAAATTGCATAGATCCGCAGGACATCAATCTTAACAGAAGTAGCTGGGACTGAGAGTCCAGTCCTAAAAATAGGAACAATTTTTATTCCTTTGATTATCAGAAATTCATGGCACATTTTACTGATGTTCCAGAACATGTCGTTTAAATTCGTTTGCCTTTGCTCGAGAAGTCCTTGAATGAACTCTTCGGCGCCTGATTAAATTCTCACTGTTAATTGGCTGCTTCAACCCTGGAGGGAATAAATAAATATGTCTCTGGCATTGCATTTGCATTAAGTCTTGAATAAAAAATAAAAAAAGTGCGCTGTCCAGCTTTAGTCTGCAGTGGAAGCAGGTAAGGTTAGCTGTTTAATTATCTGTTTAACAAGTTCATGTTCTGTGTTGCTGTTTGGTGTTGTTTTGCTTGACCAAATTTTTTTTTGCGTACCTGAGTTTTGATTATTATTATTTTGTACATGTCTGAGTGGTGGTGTATGAGCCTCTAATTTTTGGGTTTCAGTTTTGTTATCACGCAAGCGCTACATAACAGCTACTCTGCTTCAAGTCAGTGACGGGGCATGGACATAGGACAACCATTGATTTCATGTTCAATGCCCAGGGGGTCTGCTAAGTAGCTTCACTAAAAAAATGTTGTTATGTGAACGACAGCGTTTTCCATGACTGTTCTAGGAATTTGCCCAGTTTTTGTCATGGCGCTGCTGTGTACCTGGTGTGTAATATTAGCATTCGAGGAAGGAGTCCCCAGTGTCAATAACTGAATATGTAAGAAATAACACATACACATTATACATTATACATTTTTACATAAAAACAAAGTCTGGAGTGTGTTCTTCTGCTCATCAAGCCATGAACTTTCAACATTTTACTTTACTTACAACACTTCTAGAGTCAGCCTTCCAACTCCCTGTGTATGAGTTGTTGCTATAGAAACAATAACGTATTACTTTAAAACCAGTACATTAGCATAAGCCTGTTTTACCCTAAAACATATGCATATTCATAAAAGTAATTTTTTTGGACCTCTGCTGCATAGCAAGAAGGTCCTGAGGGCTTGGGCGTTTCTATGTGGAGTTTGCATGTTCTCCCAGTGCTTGTGTGGGCTTTCTCCAGGTACCTTGGTTTCCTCCCACAGTCCAAGGACATGCACTTTAGGCTAACTGGCTGTTCCTGGGTGTGATTGTGTGTGTTATTGGTTGTGTTTGTTGGCCCTGCAATGGTCTGGTGAGCTGTTCAGGATGTATCCTGCCTTTGCTTAGTGTTGAGGTAGGCCTCAGGATGCGGACTGATGATGATGAAAATTGTTGATTATCTTTCAACTACACCTGCAGGCAGTTCTAATCAATGGCACCTAATCTAAAAAAAGCATATTTTAATTTAATGCACCGTAAAGTATTATAAGAGTGTACGTACGTTTTCCACATGAACAATCTATTTCTTTGTTAATTTTAATTTTTTTTAAAAAGACTTTCATTTAAAGACTGGTATATATCATTTGTTAGAGTATATCGCCTTAATTTTTTATTTACAGTTATATAATTCCTGATAAATATCCCCAGGTGTTAAAACCGGCATAAATCATGATACAAGCAATGTGTACTATGTCCGAAATATTATGTGACAATGTGTATGTTCATGTTTTGGAGGTAGGGAGGGGGAAAAAAGGCAGCTCATGCTTGTTTGACCCTGGTTCTCACCTGGTTGCTTGGCAACAGTGTGTGCCCGAGTGTTCGTGCGTCCCCGCAGAGCGCCAGCCTGAGCTGCAATCACAGTCTCGCCAGGGTCACATCGTCATCATCATCAGCAGAGACAGAGGGATCCAGAGACACTGATGAGGGAAATAGAGATGGGCAAAGAAAGAGAAATACAGAGAGAGAGAGAGAGAGAGAGAGAGAGAGAGAGAGAGAGAGTTGTGCAAGATCAGGTGTGAGATATCAGAAGTGACTGGCAGGGAGCAAAAACCTTTTTCCCTGCTTGATAGAGAGGAAGATGAGAGAGAGAAGGAGAAAGAGAGAGAGAGAGAGAAAGAGAGAGAGAGGGAGGAAAAAGCAAAATTCAATTCAGGCTCAGGATAAAAAATCCGACAGATGGGTGCTCTTTGCTCAATGCTGTCTGAAAATGTAATCTTATAACAGAAAATCTTATATATTATATGAACTTCCATCTGGTCCTGGTCGCAAGTGACACTCCTGAATCTTTGACCACATGGAAGGCAAAGCACAAAAACAATGGCGGATTTAATATACACAATTAACATCTTTGTGTCATTCTTGTGATTTTAGGGAATGAAATAAATCTGAGATCATCCTTATGCGCATGCTGTATGCGTTTATCTAGACGTATCACATTAATATTCAGCCTGACCTTGGCTTTACCTTTACGCCCAATTAGCATTGCATATTTAAATTTATTCTTTTTTTTTTGTCTACTGTATTTTAATGCTGAGCAAAGAAGATTTTTTTAATAGTGTCACAATCAAATCTTCACCTGATACAAACTCCCATGATCCACACCCGGTTCCCACGTCTCCTCCATTAGCCTGACCCAAATTATAAGAAACAGAAGGATAAGGACTGGGATATATTTACCAATTGTCTGGGTTTATAAATAATCAAGATTTTCAGGATTGGTCACATAAATGTGTATTATGTGTGTAATAAATAAAATACTCTAAAGAACATGCTGAGCGTAAGTAAATCTAATTATTTTGTCCACATCCACTGGATATGAGTGATAGTGCATTCTGATTGGTTCATCTACTACCAAGATATCAGTTCATGTACAGTAAGTACCAAAAAACAAAACTCAAAATGGCTGAGCAATTTGCGAACCAACTCTACTTGGAAACAAAACTCACAAAAAACAAAAAAAAACAAAAACAGCGTAGTGGATAGCACATCCGCATAACAGGAAGAAGGTTCTGTGTTCGAGTCCTGTGCTCGGGTGCTGTGTAGAGTTTGCACATTACCTGTGCTTACATGGGTTTCCTCCGAATACCCCAGTTTCCTCCCACAGTACAAAGGCATGAACATTATGCTAACTGACTGTTCCAAGGGTGTGAGTGTAAATGGTTTTTGTGTGTGCATGTGTGTTAGCCCTGCGATGGTCTGGCGAGCTGTTCACGGTGCACCCCGCCTTCTCCCAGTGACGGCTGAGATAGGCTCCAGCTTCTCCATGGCTCTACTAGGATTAAGGGAATAAGTGAGTGAGTTTAAATAATCCCAAGGTTTTTTTTATTATTGAATTTATCCCACAAAAAATGTTCATAAGTTCATAAGCTTGCCAGGTCTGTTTGGATTTATTTACCTGATGGTTGTTTGTCTTAACCATTTAAGACTATTTGAGACTAAATTTTATACAGAGAGTACTGTTATCTAAACTATTTGACACTTTCATTGGCCCTTTCCATGCCATTTGACCATATATATGGCTCATTTCTTCCAGCTGGCTTATTTTATTGCACTGGCCTATTCAATCCTGCTGGTCCATCCTATTAGTCCAGCCCATTTGTCCATTATATCCCATTCACCCATTGGTCTAACCCTTTGGCCCATTTTTTTGGCCCATTGCATCCCATTGGTCAATTCCACTAGCCCATTGCCCATTCCATCTCATTGACCCATTACATTGACCTATTCAAGTGGCCCATGTTTTCTGACTTACCACCATCAGTCAGAGGACTTGGACCATCTAGTACATTATCAACACCTTCTGGCTAATCAGAATGGAGAAAGCAGCCAAAAATATGCAAGTAAATGCTTACAGTCTCATTTTTTTTGTCATAATTACAAAAAAATAAAATAAATAAACATCAATTTAACTCATTTATGAAATAAAATGTTCTGGTTCATTTCTATTGGGGTAAAAAAGGACTGAATCGTGATCAATATGACCGAGGCAGTGGCTTTGATGTGACCCGTTCTCGCATTACTTAACCCATTTCAGGACGCTGTGAGTGGAGATAAGGGCGAGATGAATATTGATAAGTGTGTTATTGGGTAATTGGCTGGTGTGCGACGGTGTGTTTGTGCTCGTGGAATTGAAAGATCAAAGTGGTCACTGATGTGATCGCGGTATTTGAGCCCCTAGCTGAGGTAGGCTATACGAAATTAAACCAAATGGGGAATAAAGTGATGATTGAGCTGAAGTAGTAGCAGATGATATGATAAGAAGTAAAGTGGGGACAAGGGTTAAAGATCAGAGGTCTGCGTGTGCTGTGTGGGACGTTGGGATTTAATGAAAAAAGCACTTTTTTGGGTTATGTGGGGTCAGGAGAAAATCTGAAATAAATCATGACGGATGGCAGTAGGGGTCCAAGCAGAAGATGATAGGCTTTCAACTGGAATTGGATAATTCCTTGTTCTTCTTCTCACTTACTCACTCATTTGGTGAACCACTTGTACCTTCGACTGGGATCACGGGGAGGCTGTGCCTATCTCGGCCGACTCTGGGTGAAGGCACCCAGTACACCTTCGCCAGGCCATCGCAAGCCAACACACACAACCATTCACACTCACATCCACTCCCACGGGAAATTTGGTGCAGCCAGTTAGCATGTCTTTGGACTGTAGGAGGAAACCCGAGTACCCGGAGGAAACCCATACAAGCACTGGGAGAACATGCAAACTCCACACAGATATGCCCAAGCCTGGGACGAAAACACAGGACCTTCTTGCTGTGAGGTGGACGTGCTGCCCAAGACACCACCATGCCTTTCTTCTTCTTCTGCTTCTTCTTATTATTATTATAATTCAGCTGAGATGGGATCCAGCCCCCTGCGAATGGTAGGATTATTCAGCTCGGCAAATAAGTGAGTGAATGAATTTCTGAAGTCACTCATCAGAAAGTAAGGGCATGTTGTGGCAGTGGTTTGGTATTCCAACCAAATGTATCAAACAGGAAGTGAGGTCATATCTCAAGAATGTTTTTACATATTGATCCCGAACTTGGTACCCATGTTTAGGGCCATGACACTTTTTTTTAAGTAACAAGATCACTTGCTACTTGGTAGGGATAGTGAAGACAGGAAGTGAGGCAATATCTTAGCAATGGCTTGACATTTTAGCTTCAAATTTAGTATATCTCCATGGCAACAAGAGCTGATGGTACCAATGGCTTGTCTCTCGTAATCACTGCTTGTGTCTATTATTTATTTAGCATTATAGAATAATCTGTGTATATTTGTGTGTTGAAATGTGAGCTTAAGTTACTGGGTCCTGACTGAAGGTTTGCGTCGCCATCGTGTATCCCGTCTGTTTGCGCTCGACAGGGACAAACGGTGAGTCGGCAAACATTACACTCGAGTTCAAATAAACAGGTGTTTTGAAAGTGTGCATGTCCTTTGAGCTGGAGAACAAAAATAAAGTGAGGTGTAGGGGGACCTGAGGGGGGGAGAACAGCAAACAAAAGCAGAAGATGAAAGGCAAGGGGACATTTTTTCACTATAGTAGGAGGTAGATGTGGGCCAAAAAGCCTTCCCAGCATGCAATGTACCTCAGTAGTCATATTAAGGTGATGGCCCAAGCACAACAACACATAGAACTCATTATAAAAAGATGTCATCATTGCTGGAATATTTATTCGGAGTCGTATTATTGGCCAAATATTCCAGTATTTCTATTAAGGCACTAATTCAATATAAATAAAATATTTAAAATATATATATTTAAAAAAGAAGAAAAAATTATTCTTCAGTGAAAATTTGCAAATCTATCAGACTGACTGACTGAGTGATAGATTAATTAATTGATTGACCAATTGACTGAATGATAGATTGATTAAGCGGAATAAAAAGTGGGTCTCTGACTGACGGACTGATAGATAGATAGATAGATGAATAGATAGATAGATAGATAGATAGGTAGATAGATAGATAGATGAATAGATAGATAGATAGATAGATAGATAGGTAGATAGAGAGATAGATAAATAGATAGATAGATAGATAGATAGATAGGTAGATAGATAGATAGATAGATAGATAGATAGGTAGATAGATAGATAGATAGATAGATAGATAGATAGATAGATAGAT
>JAOUQZ010000041.1:19581803-19594880 GCA_028564935.1 Neosilurus hyrtlii | reverse complement strand
GATAGATAGGTAGATAGATAGATAGATAGATAGATAGATAGATAGATAGATAGATAGATAGATGAATAGATAGATAGATAGATTGATTGATTTATTGATTGGAATAAACAGTGGGTCGCTGACTGACTTTTTGATTGGTGGAGTGAATTGGAATAAACAATGGGTCGTTAACTGACTCACTGACTGATTGATTGATGGATTGATTGATTGATTGATTGGAATAAACAGAGTGTCACTGACTGACTACCTGATTGATTAATTTATTGGTTGATTTGATTTGATTGATTGATTGTAATTCACTGTGACTAACCAGTGAGTAGACTGAGCAGTGGTTCACTTACTGACTCACTGACTGACTCATTAACTCAAAGACAAATCATTAATTGATTGATTGAATGATTGAAATGAACAGTGGATGAGTGACTGACTCAGTGAATGATTCATTGGCTTAATGACAAACTGTTTAATTGATTGATGGATTGGTTGATTAGAATCAAGGATTAGAGAGAACTATGTGTGAGTCACTGAACTGGCTAATTACTTTACTGATTACTTCATTTATTCAATAATAGATTAGTTGAATGAATGGATGAATGAATGGATGGATGAATTGATGAATGGATGGATACATTGAACTGTGACTGCCTCACTTCACTGATTGGCCTTTTAAATGATTAATATATTCATTTATTATTGATTAGTTAATGGATGGATGGATGGATGGATGGATGGATGGATGGACTGGAATAAACTCTGGCTGACTAACTGCCAGACTCCATGATTGATTGTTTCATTAACTGATTGGAATGACCAGTACAAATTTGTATCCCAGCAGCTGTAGATGGAATCCATCTACATTTTGCCTGCCAGATTTCATTTTTCTCCTCCTGGAGCTAAAGTTAGATTCTTAACTGCAATGATTCTGACATGCAGTGACAGTCATGCTGCCAGATAAACGTCTGCATTTCAAACTTCCTTTGTTGACACCACACGCCCCGATGACGTTGAACTGCATGTTTGAAAACCAAGTACTAGAAAACTTCGACCTTTCTGTCTCCTTAATACCACCAGTACCACTACACTGTATATAATAAGGGGCTCTTCCCACCACAATGGCCATTTAAAGTGTCCTAAACATTTAATACAAGCCTTAATTGATGTTAGTGGGATTTCCTTGGTTTCAAGTCCAATTGAGTTTATGGCACGTTGCAGAAACAGGAATTGACTTTGGTCAGTGCTGTGGCTCCCATTGTTGGCGGCTATCCTGAAAAAACAAGGCACTATTCCGAACAAACTCTATCACCCTATTAGAACAGAAGCTGCTGCTTTCCCAGAGTGAAATTGTTAAACATGTAATTCTTACTTAGTGGCAGGCCAACCATTTTCCAAAGTATAAAAAGTGATATATATTAGTTACATCCATTTACTGAACCGCCTAATCCTACTAAGGTCACGCAGAGTCCGTTTCTGCAACGTATTTAAGCCGAATTGTGGTACACCATGTACAGCTCGCCAATCCATCAAGGCCAAGCACATACAACAATTCATACTCACACTATGGGGCAATTTGGAACAGCCAAATAGCCTAATGGGCATGTTTTTTTATTTGGTGGAGGAAACTGGAGTACCTGGAGGAATCCCACGCAAGCATGCATGGAGAGAACCTTGTAAACTCCACACAAAAACGGCGCTTGAGCCCAGGACCTTGTTTTATCAGGTCCAAATGTCTTATATGTGATGCACCACTGTACGAATGTATAGTAACTACTTATTCACCCTGTTTGCTCGGTCTGTACTGAGAAATCTCAGCCTGAGGTCTTTAGTACAAGAGATTTCTCTGTACAGACTGAGCAAACAAGGCTGATAAGTAGTTTATTAAATGGCATTTTAAAATGCCTTATTTAATTCATTTGAGGTACCGTTACTTGCCTTCTTCTGAACATGGAATCCTTATTCGTGTCTGTGAGGTCTTTGGAAGCTTTCACCTTTTTTCCCCTTCCTGTGATGAGGGGTTTTGGTTCAGGAAACTGCAGAACGCTTCACTGGAAGATGCTAAAGATTATAGCACACAATGTAGCTAGCTAACAGCTAACTTGCTGATCAGATACACACTGGACAATACAAGATTTATTGTCCCATGCTTTGACCAATCAGATTGATTTGACCAATGTATTTGTACTACAACACTGCTGCATTCTGCAATCCGATTGGTCCTTTTCATGAAATTGCTCAAATGAGTCTTTAATGACAGTGCTCCGTTACAGTCAGCGCCACTGGGTCGAAATTTCCATGAAATTACCTGAAGTGCTCATGAAAGAAGTCCTTAGCACGATGTAGTCCATTCATCCTGTGTGGTCACACCCCATGCCTCGACACAAAGTCAGCTTTTGTAATCCGGGAGGACCGAGCAGGTCCGAGACGTCAGTCGAGAGTTTGGAGAGGAAATGGCGCTTGGAACAGTGCAGAGAAAATGTTGTGACAGACTGGCTGCGTTTATCTGCCGTTAAATGCCTCTGCTCTGCTGTGTTTTCTATCCAATTGACCCCTGATCCATCTAATTGAAGCACTATAAGAGGAGGTCATGTATGGAAGCCACTGTAGACAGGTGCTGACAGAGTAGGGGCAAGGGACCTGGTCCATGTATCCTCTAATACCACAAGGAAAGGGCGAGGGAGGGAAGGAACGAAGGCCCGTGCTTGCTACTTGGTGTTGTGTACTTGCTAGCATGCAGACATGTCGTTTTTATGAAGTGCTGAACCTTCTGTCTTTCCCACACACTGACCTGCTCATACACCTGGCCCTGGATCATCATAATTGACACATTGTGTCTGTCTCTCCTCAGGCACGAATTCCTAATGCCAGCCGTACCGTGCTCTGAATACCGACAAGCCGGGCTTCATAAATTAAACACAGCCTGCTGAGATGTGGGCTTTTCCTTTCCTGACATTTCACTCTTCTTTAACTTTATATCTTATTCCTGCACCCCGTCACCTGAACCGCGTTCCACCTCGTGTCACCCGTCCCGAAGACGAGTAAAGGCCACGTTTGTTTTCCTCACAATAAACAGACAACTGTGGTGACAGAGATTCCTCAGTTCAGAGAGTCTGCAGAAGAAGTGGGAAAGTGAGCGTGTGTGGGGGCTGTTAGTCCCCCGTTAGTCACCCTTCTATCTATCTTCCTGTTTGCTCGAGTCCTCCTTAAACATCTCGATATCTCAATATGTGCTCCCATCCAGCCCCTGACTCGTATCTAAAGTTTCACATTTCCTGCAGGCTGTCAATTACTGCACCGGCGTATTCGGGTTGCAATAAAAACAGCCGTAATCGCACTGTCTGGGCCCCTCGCCGTCGATTTTTTCGCTGTTGAGAAAGGTATTCAGTGACAATTACTACTCTTTCCCTCTCTCCCTCTCCCTCTCTTTCGCCGAAACTCCACCACTCAATCTTCTGCAAATATTTTCCGAGCTTTTGACTGTCGTTCCAGTCGCAATGATGGCGTAATTGATTCCAAATGCCATTATTTCTCCAGCTTTGGCATGCTAAGGTTTTTTGTGTTTTTGTTTTTTTTTTGTCACAATTACAGGGGAAGATCGCTGGTATTTATAGCCGCCACATGCTTTTAACGCCTCCCTGCTCTGTGTCTGTCTTTCGTGCACACACTCATACACACACAGTTCCTTTTCTCCTTCACCTGTCAGTTCTAGGTGTAATTTATACAGGCTGGTATAAGCAGGTATTGTGTGGGCGTCAGGCCGGCTGCCTATAATGACATACATCAAGGGCTGTGTTTTAAGTGTTCCCTCGACTCTTTCTATATCTTTTATCTGCCTTTTTTTATTTGCTTCCTCTTAGCTCGAGAGGATCTGATTCTTCAATTTTGCCCAAAGCCATCTTGAGGTTAATACAATGAGAATTGAAAAGAAGCATCTTAAGAAGTTCTTTAGGCTCAGTGTACACGGTGTGTGTGTGTGTGTGTGTGTGTGTGTGTGTGTGTGTGTGTGTGTTTGTCTGAAGGACTGCAGCAGCTGCATGAAACACAAGGAAGCACTTACAGGCCGTGTTTAATGCGTGCGTTATCTGGGGACGGGGCTCCGCACAATGCCGAACGCAAACACACTCTGTCTGCATAATCATTACAGGTTTGAGCTCAGCTGGCTCACTCCTAAATACACACTCACCCACGCCGATCTGCGTACCGAGCCTGCTTTGACGAGGATTACGTGTGTGTATTATTAGCTGCCGCATCCAAGATTGAGTGCTAAATTAAATTACTATCTTCTCCAGTCTTTGTACTTTAAGCAGATATCAAATCAGCTGGACTAAATGAGTGAGATATATCAGTTTTTTCTTGTAGTAATTCTATGCTATGGAGTGATCAGAATAAAGGCATCTTGGGAGGGTGGGGTGTTTGGGCTTAGAGGATCAGGTATCCCATAATTCCAGATGCCTGCTGCAGACATCCACATGAAAAATGGCAGTGGTGAAACTGGGACGTTAAAACCCGGCTCCAATAACGACCCGCTGTTTCAGAAAACAGTTAAACTTAAGATTTTGTGGGTCTGGAGAGCGGTGGGTTGCAGCAAGACAAAGCAGTTGGGGGCCTGTGTGTGTAATTCATATTTACACCCGCCAGGAGTGCTCTAGCAATGTAATGTAAAAATAATAATAATAATAACATAGAGGTCAACTTTCCCAAACTTTCCCCGTTCATGAAAAGCTGAGAAAGATGGTTAAAGGTCGAAAGGTTTTTACTATAGGGGTTTAGTTATACAGTATATTTTGTACTTTGTTAAAATTCTTCATTATTTTCAAATAATTGTACTTCTACTAAGTAAATTTCTAAAAAGCAAAACAAAGAAAAAAATATTGACACATAATTTAAATATTTTATTAATATATTTTAAAAATGACTTGTTTTTTTAAAGATTTTTTATTTTTAGCTTTGTAAGAAAATAGTTATCTATTTATTTATGTTATATTCAGCTTAGCTAGCTGGCTAGGTTTTTATACATATGATTCTTAAATTAGCTAGCTAATTATAATTTGGACATTTGGATAAATTACTTAGCTAGTTATGCTTTGTGAATTATTTTGTTCATTCCGCTAGTGGGTTAGGTTTTATACTTTGGAGTGTTAACTCGGCTAGCTAGTTAAATGAACAATATAAAATTACTAAATTAGCTAGATAGATTAGTTTTGTAAATTCCCCTGTTACATAAGCTAGTTAGTGAGGCTTTCTACGTTAGTTTGTTTAATTTGCTGACTGGTTAATTTTTGGACATTATTTTCATATGTTGGTTAATTGGTTAATCTCAGAACATTACATCAACACTAGGTAAGATTTTATACAAGTTAAATTTCATAGTTAGGTTTTATACGTTTGATTATTAAATAAACTAAGCAATAAATTAAATTATTTGACTAGTTAAGTTTTGTAAACTGTCTCAGGAAATTTGCTCTCTAGTTAAGTTTGTAAATGAGCTTGACAAATTGAGTAGCTAGTAATTTTTTTCTTAAATCAGCTAGTCTTATATATCTTTATATGTTAGGTACTAGGTAGTTGCATTTTCATATATTTGGTTGTAAAAGTGACAAGCTGTTTGTTTTTTTTAACAATGGTTTGTGTAGTAGCTAGCTACAGTATCTAATTTTGTAAATATGTTAATAGGTAGATTGTTTGGATTAATTCCAAAAGTAATAAACGTTAGCTAACCAGCAAGCCAAATTCTAGGTTTTAATTATTATTGTTTGCTAAGCAAAGTAGCTAGTTTTTTTAGGATGTCAATTTAAACTGGAATTTTAAGAGCTGTTGGAAAAAACATCATAATACAGTTTCACGGGTTTATTTTATGTGTTAATCAGAAGAACTGAGATTCAAGAATAAATTGTCTAGTCGTTGGAAACCTCAAGAACAAATCTACCCGTGCCCCAAATATACTGTTGTAGCAAACAAGTATGGAATAACTGAAAGAGCTGTAGAGAAAGGCGCTGTGTGCGTCATATGACTCAGAGTGAGACAGTTTACGTGGTTGGCATACACTGGCTGTCATCATCTATTTTTAAATGAAAACAATCCAAACAGAGGCTCTTCATTCCCAGAAACCCATCTCTGACATAACGCTCCTTTTCTTACATTCGTTCTATTTCTCTGCGTATTCTGAACTATTTTATTCTCTATGACTTAAACGTATTACTCGTCCACTCACTCTGATTCACTGCTGCTAGACAATTGAATCATCTAGATGTCTATACACATATCCGATAAAGTCATGAGGGTTTGATGGAGCCTAACCTCAGCGGATGTAATAACACGAGAATGATGAAGCCTCCTGAATGACCTTATTTTATATTTTGTTGCAGAAAGAAATGAAAATAGCCTGTGAAAATTAAATGCATTATTTGGAGTCATGCTATAAGGTGGAAAAACAAAAAAATGTGTAAATTTAATGTAATTTATTCAATTAAATTTTAAATTTGTATTCTGTGGTTCAGACTAGAAGGCATGAAATAGTTTAATGTTGGTATAGACTCTATCAGCAGAACATTGGCATGCTAATCAACAAGCTACAACTATAAAAGCTGGAATTTATCTTCTTTTTTATAATTTTTTTTTAAATCCCCAATCAGCCATAACATTACAATTGCCTGACTGGTTTGTGTCCTTGGACCACTTTTGGTAGGTACTTACCACTGCATATATAAATAGAACCAGTAATTTAGCCATTGCAATGTAGCCCTAGCCAAAGTCTCTCAGACCCTTTCTCATTTTTCCTTCTTCCGACACATCAACTTCAAGAACCTGCAAGGTTATGGCGGATCAGTGTAATGATAACTGTAATGAGACATTTTATATACTAAGACATTAAATATACTCTATGTCCTTAATGGCGCATCTTTGGTTTAACCCGTTATCACGTCCCATAGGTTTTGTGTAATCATATGCTGTCCTCCTCTTGGTGGAATTTAGACAAAAAGTATATTGAAGTGTTTATATTCAGATTAAGGACAGCCAGTCATGAGCTTTATCAGTTATGTGTTTTATCTCGTATTATCAGTTAATTAAGGCTGAATACAAAAATTTCAAATGTTTTCCTTCTTCACAGACTTCATGTGTGATTGTCAGTACAATCCATGTGTGTCCGTTCACAGTAACTAGACCACATGACTGAAGGTGTTATCTTATGTTTGTATTTATTTATTTATTACTTCAACTTGAAATACAGTGCACTGTCAATTCACATATCACCTAATTTTTTTCACTTTAGCAATAAAATCACATGCCATGAACCACAAACAAATGGTTCATTTGATCAAGGTTACTGGTTTGTCAGTGCTTGCATCATCCGTGTCTGTGTTGTTGGTCACCATCTTGATTAAAGACAGTTCTTTACGCTTACCACTAGATGGCGTGCATGCTATGTTTATGTTCCCTGTGTGTGGATCATTAAGACTTGCGTTCAAAAGTAAGTAAATGATTTGAAAGGTGAAATGTTGGTCAGTGGTATTTTCTTTCCAAGGGAAAACAGTATAATTCATGTATATTTGATATATCTGGTAAACAAACTGGCACCTTTAAGCACACTTTTTGACACAGCAAGAATGCTGGCGTTAGATGTCTTTAGGTCACAGTGCCTAAAGAACTAAATTATCTACCAATGAGCGCATCACATTAAGAGTTCTAAGATAACTGATATCAGATCCAAACCAAAGGTTATCCTTTACGTTGTGTGATTGTGCCTGTGACAGCAAATTCAGCCCGAATACTCTGCAAAGTAAACCAAGTTTATTCTATTTTAAAACCATTTATTTTGTCTGGGAATTCGCATTTTCAGATAATTTTCAAAATAACTTTAGCTTGCAAACTAAAGCATTCGAACATAGAGTTTTGCTTCTAAATCTAAATATGTAATGGCATTATTTTAATGGCAGTCCTTCACAAGGTAAGCTTCAAATGAAATATACACATCTTCCAATAAATTTTTATTCCATTTCACAAACTGCTTCATCCTTTTATTAGGGTTGCGAAGAGACTGGAGAGGATCCTAGCTGATTCTGGGTAAAGGTGGGGTACACCCTGAACAACTCGCCAGGGCCAAAACATAAACAACCATTCACATTCACACCAAGTGGCAATCAAGAATATCGAGTTAGCCTAATCTGCATGTTTTAGGCCTGGCAACCTACCCTGTAAAAGTCTGCTAAGAGCATGCTATGAGAATAGAGTCACCGACCCCTAACCATGAGGATGTAATTAGACAAGACAAAGAATCTATCCCAGCTGACTCTGGGTGAAAGGCAGGGTACACCCTGAACAGATCGCCAGTCCATTGCAGGGATAGCCAATCCTAGAATAGTTACTTAGCTGAATTTGTATGTCTTTTGACTATGGAGGAAAACTGGAGTACCTGGAGGAAACTCACACAAGCATGGGGAGAGCACGCAAACTCCACACAGAAACGTCCTTGCCATGCATGGGGCTTAAACCCAGGACCCTGCTGCGGTGATATGGAATGCGACCCATATACATTTACCAGGACTTATATACTAATTATAAGTAAAATTCTAGCACTGTCTTTTTACTTAAAAAAAAAGATAAAACTACTACCCAACTATCAAACCCTGATATTTCAGCAAACTAGCTCTTTAGCCAGCATGTAGGAAAATAGTCTAGTCAAGATTATATCCAGCATAGAAATTTTTCCTTATCACTGTGTTGAAGAATAGCTTCATCGGCTTAAAAATGAAGTGTCAAAGTTCATCCTTTGCCCACAGTCCTAGACATCATATACTCTAGACATCTTGCACCCATGACCTTATGCATTACACTCACACAAAAACACTAACCTGGCACGACCTCGTCTTTAAAATAATTGTTTACATTTGATATGAATCCTCAGCCGATGTGAATAGCTCTGCATGATCAGTGTACACGGTCCACTTAAAACTCATGTAACCTGAGGACGGCGGAGATCCTCGTGTGAAATCCTCACGTGGAACCCTTTAATTAGGTCTTTTAAGTGAATCCATGCTCTCTTTTTCTCTCAGGCTTATACTCTCCAGCTGCCCAAACATACCAGAGGGAAGAAAATGCTGTTATCATTATAGCTCATATATAGTTTGAAATCAATCTGTCACAAATGTGGCTTGAGCAGGTGTGTCCTCTGGTTACTGCTAATGTTATATCATATTATATCTATGTATAAGACTTAAACATTCTACGACTAATTATGAGCTGATTTTAAAAATACTCACTCACTCACTCACTTACTCATTTGCTGAACCCCTCAGTCCTACTGTGGTCACAGGGAGGCTGGCGCCTATCTTAGCCGGCACTGGATGAAGGCAGGGTACACCCTTCACCCAGCTCACCAGATCATCACAGGGAACACACATGCAACCATTCACACTCACATCTAGGGTCAATTTGGAACAGCCAATTAGCCTAATGGGCATGTCTTTGGACTGTCGGAGGAAACCAGAGTACCCAGAGGAAACCCATGCGAACACGCAGAAACCATGCAGACTCGACACAGAAATGCCTGAGCCCGGGAATCAGACGCAGGACCTACTTGCTGTCATGCTAACCATCATGCCACCGTGCTGCTCTTTCCCCTTTCAGAACACAACAATGATAATGGCGTACGGTCCAAGTGACCGACACAAACTGTACGTGTCCGTCATTTTGATTCAGGCACTATCCACTCAGGATAATGTTTTTAATCCTGACATAGAGGACCAGTCAGATTGTGCCGTTTCTGTGTGTAATATACTAAACTCTAATAATAATTAAAAGAAAATATTGTCATATAACAGGATTCACTTCTGGACGGTCAAAGTATCTGCACTTCACTGTTGATTTTTGTAGTACAGCCCATTATGAGAAAAGCTTTGTAGTAAATGTTTTAGGGCAGTAACAGACTGTAATCTGTGAGGGAACATCAGTTAAGTGTGTTTTAACATTTAGTCCCAATGACTGAGGGCAAAGCTAGGTGGTTATTAAGGGACAGAGTGTCAGAGTGTAAAAGCAATGGTGAACAAAACATAAATGTAAAAACAGGAATACTTAAAATATGAGAATATGTAAATTGTAAATGTTAAAAGGTTGGCTAAAGATGTGGCACGTTTTAATATATTGTCTGGATAAATTGTGTATTATATGTATGTCAGAGGGTGGGGAAAGGATATGTCTTTATATCTTGGTTGGGACAAGGAGGGTGGGAATATATAGCTGGTTCTCATGAGAAAAGAAAGAAAGAAATACAAAAAGGTAAAAAATTCATTATAATTAGGCTTAGGATTAACAAGATACAATAATCATTATGTAAGATGAAGGTCCTCATGAGGATATTAAGACTAGCATGTATGTGTGTGTACATGTGTCTAGAAGTTTCAGTACCGGAGTGAAATGTTTCCTCACACGTCAGCTCTTTGTGTAGTCGACCCGTGAGCTGTGTGTATACACAGAGAAGCAGCTTGTCTTCTTGCTGAGTCCATCTGACGCAACACACAGACACACACACACACACACACAACCACCATGCGACTCTATTTCACCCTCACAATCTTCCGCATTATGTGTGGTCGTAGCACACCCAGCACGGTTTGTGCAGCGACGGCAATTTACTCCTAACTGCTGTTGAACTCGTTTTTGCTTTGACCTTCTGTCGTTTTTATTAACTGAAATCATGTTGTTCACCGTACTGAGGCAAACAGAGGGTTTGGTCACACAGATTCACACGTACTTCTACACACTTTCCTCAGAGAGAGAGAGAGTCCGATTTCATCCCTTTCCAATAGATGGCACACACTGTTTTTGTACCGCGTACTCATCTTAGGTTTGACTCTTTCTCTCAGCTTTCCTTGGTTGATGAATGTTTATGTAGCCGGCAGTCACTGTGCGGTTTTTGTATACGTTAGCAGGTCTGGTTTGAATATATAGCAGAGGGCACTGGTTGAGTAACACTCTACATGTCTTCGCAGCTTCGTCAAAGGCCAGGGGAGTTATATAATTGTAAAAAAAACACTGCTTACACCCCCAACCCCCCCTCCCCTCCACCCCACTCTGTTTTCAGCTATTCCACTAGTGTGCCATCCATCTCCCAAAGAGCATGTGGTCGTCCAAATGCTGATGGGGTTTATAGCACCGTCAGCTCGCAAGTCAAGCCATGGTTCAGAAAACTAAAAACGCACTATTTAAATGCTCAAATACAACTCAAATTTGTTTTATAAAAGGCCCGAAAGGGACAAGGACTGCCAGTGTATACATATGACTGATCACAGAAATATGGTGAGCTCTTGACCAAGTCAAGGTTCTCCATTACTATGAAAAATTTCAAGACAAAAGAAAAGCTAGCATTAAAATACAAAGAAATGATCAAAGAGTAGATTGTAAACATCAGGGTTGGTGACCCAGAACCTTCCTCACAGCAAGAAGGTCCTGGGTTGATCCCTGTGGTCGGCAGGGTAGTTTCTATAGGGAGTTTGGATGTTTTACCCATTCTTGTATGGGATTCTTCCTCATGCTCTAGTCCTCCCACAGTCCAAAGACATGCAAATTAGGCTAATTGGCTATTCTGGAATTGGCTATCCCTGCAGTCATTTGCTGAGCTGCTCAAGGTGTACTCTACCTTTCATGTAGATTCAGCTGGGATAGGCTCTAGCTTCCTTATCTTGTCTAAATACATCCTCATGGTTGAGGGCCAGTGACTTTTGAGATCAGACGGGATCAGGCATTCACAGGGTGACTGAAGGGCCTCTAGCTTCCCCTCAACCCTAAACAGGGCAAGTGGTACAGATAATGAATGAATGAATGAAGGCTTCTTACATGTCCCTGTATTGACCCTGCAATGGATTGGTGACCTGTTCAGGGTGTCTTCAGCCTCTCACTCGAAGTCAGATGGGACTGGCGCCAACTTCCTCACTACAAATTCTGAGGAATAAGTGATAAAGAAAATAAATGGATAGATGTATCTCATTCCCTCTCTTCTCTCAATATATACAGCATATGCACTTAAGGTCCTCTCTAATTGGATTATTCAGTGAGCCAATCCTGTAGAAGAATGCAAAAATGCAGATGCAAATTAAAAACCTTTAGTTAATGTGCACATCAAAAACGAGAAGAGGAAATGTATGGGATCTTAGTGACTTTCATTCTGACATGGTTGTTGTAGCCAGATGGTCTAGTTTGAGTATCTCATAAATGACTGATCTCCTGGGGTTTCCAAACATTATAGTCACTATGTTTAAAAAACATCCGGTGAATGGCAGTTCTACAGATGGAAATGCCTTGTGGATGAGTGAGGTCAGATGAAAATGGCTAGACTTGTTCAAACTGACAGGAAGGTGGGAGTAAGTCAAATAAGCAGGAAGGCATTTCAGACTGCACATGTCAATCCCTGAGATTTGCGGGCTACAATAGCAGAAGAACTGCATCTATCTGAACTTAAGTTAGCCAGGAACAGGGATCTGAGGCTACAATGGACACAAAGAAACGAGACAGTTAAAGATCGCAAAAACTACAGATGGATTATTTCCAAAATGCTCCATGTGATGGTTCTTTGTCTAGTAAGCTTCTCATATGATTGCCAGATCCTGCCTGCTGAGTTGTGAGGTGTGCAGCTGGACTGGATCCAATGGAACCCAATAAATTGTTGCAAGCAGAGATGGTTTTACTTTTCTATTTTAACTGGTAAATTGTTCAAGGCCAACTCAGTCCATCAGAAAATATAATTTACAAATTTAAATAATAATAATTGCATGAGCAGGTTCAATTAATCAAACTTTCCTTGCAAGTAAGCAGGATTGGTCAAACAAAAAAAGCAGTTCACTTTTACCAGGAGTTGGTGGGATTCGCTAGGTATTGTTTAAACTTTCTTTTGTAGGGAAAGGACTTGACAAACTTTCTGCATGAGCAGGTGGGCTTGGTGATACATTCTGTGTAAGTGGGTGGGACTTGACCAACTTCCTGCATGAGCAGGTGGGCTTGGTGATACATTTTGTGGAAGTGGGTGGGACTTGACCAACTTCCTGCATGAGCAGGTGGGCTTGGTGATACATTCTGTGGAAGTGGGTGGGACTT
>JAOUQZ010000041.1:19554086-19581703 GCA_028564935.1 Neosilurus hyrtlii | reverse complement strand
TGGGTGGGACTTGACCAACTTCCTGCATGAGCAGGTGGGCTTGGTGATACATTCTGTGGAAGTGGGTGGGACTTGACAAACTTTCTGCATGAGCAGGTGGGCTTGGTGAAACATTCTGTGGAAGTGGGTGGGACTTGACCAACTTTCTGCAAAAGCAGGTGGGCTTGGTAAAGCTTCCTGTGGAAGTGGGTGGGACTTGACCAACTTTTTGGAGAAGCAGATAGGACTCAGTAGAATTTGTTGCATGGAGTGGGAATTGTAAAATGTTTTGCAGGAGCCAGAGGTATTGGTGAATCTTTTTGTGGCATTGGGTAGGGTCTACCAAACTTTCTCCAGGTGCAGGCTGGATTGGTCAGACCTTTAGTGAAAGTAGGCGGGACTGTTGAAACTCTTCATCGGGTACAGGCAGGATTAGTTAAATTTGTGGTATCTCGCCTTCTGAGTGAGTAGCTGGGATTGGTTGAAAGTGTCTGTAGGAATAGACAGGATTGGTCATGTTTTCTTCAGGAGCAGAATGGGTTTAAACAAACAGCCTGGAACCAGTCCGCTAGATCACATGCTACCTAATTAGTCTTATTAGTTAAGTAATGCATATCCTGGATTGCACTGTAAATTCTTGGCCTTGTATGGATAGCAAGATCAAACTGTATTCTATTTATATTTGTACTTCACTTTTCAGACTCTTGTTTTTCTACTGTGTGGGTTTTGTGGTTCCTTGCAGTGCCCTATTTATGGCTACGAGCTGTGCATAATTTTATCAACTTGGATTTTCTTTAACATCCCTGCTACCATTGGAGGGACAATGGAGGCTTGTGCACTGTAGTTAATGCAAGTGGTGTCATGAGTTGCGGTTGGTACCTCATGGTACTTTTATATTCAATGATGCTGACTTAAAAATACACATTATAGCACATAATAGTGCCATATTAGTGCACTGACAGAGCAGTTATAGATTGCATATTATAGTGCCATATTATACTAAGAAGATCAATGTTATTTTACATACACTATAATCAGTGTACCTGCTTTGAACACTTTGTGTTTATTGCAGTCAAATGAAGATCAGGAGCTTTACTGGACTGTAGGGCTGCAAGGCATTTTTCCTAATGGTTTTACAATGGTTTACTTGAACTGAATCATAAAAATAAACATGCTATTTCAAAATAAATTTATGTAAAAAGGGTTTACATGTGTAAAAAAGATTACTGAGTGTATAAATGATCCTTCTGCCATTCCCTTCCTTATTGCGGTTCTCAAGAAAAGCAGAAATGATTAGCGTGCATTAAATGATCGTGATCGTAAAGTGGTGTAAATTCATTTGCTAAAACTTGCTTAATTAGTTCTGAGCCCTTTGTGTCCTCAGGGCGGGCTAAACGCACTGAAAACAGATGTTCATTTAAAGCCAGCAGGATTAGCGAAAACAGGTCTCAGTTCGTCTGGATGTCATCAACCAGGACAAGGAAAGAATCTTTCAGGATCCATTTCACCTGAAGCGGTTTCACACTTCCTGTTATTGTAACAAAAAAAGACAAGATGGACGTTTAAGCTAGCTCTCAACAGAAAATCAGCAGCGTGGCTAGTTTTGCTGCAGGGCACCTTTATATTAGCTATTAAAGCCAGTTAATAAAAACAATGCTTTCCATCTCTACATCTGGTTGACACCAAACTAAAGTAAATACAAGTAATTTTCCAGATTCTGAAGGTCATTTCACAGGAAGTTATAACATGCTAGAGTACCCCATAATGCTAATAAACAATGCAAATCCAAGAACAGCTGTCATGTTTATGCTAGCAGCAACAGTTACATTAAACTAGCAGTGTGGCTAGTAGTACTGCATGACCTATTATCCTTCGAATCTAAATTAGAAACTTGGGTTTTTTTTAATATATATTATATATAATGCAAATTTATCCGAAATGCGACCGTAATGTCTCCCAATGTTTCTTTCATTTTGCTCTAATGTCACACCAATCGCTACTGATGTGTACCAATGTTTTTCCTCGGTTTCTCTGATGTACTCTGAACACAAAAAAAATCCCCACCAAATTTTTCAACACTCTACTATGTCTTCAGATGTTGTCCAGTGCATACCAATGTTTTCCGAAGTGAACCAATGTTCTCTGATTCCTTCCAATGTAACATTGGAATATATCTGGGGCAGCGAGATCATGATCAGTATCGTGCGAGAGTACCTTAGAGCATCTTAGCACTACAGGATTTCTTTGCATGTGCCTAAAACATGAACACAGTACTGTATACTGAACTACAGTTAGCAAATTTTCACATGTTAACCTTTTTTTTGCTGTATTTAATGATGGGAAAGGGCAGCATTAAACAAACGCCACAGCAAATCGGTCGATATGCCATACACTTCATGCTCCGTAAACAAAGGAATGGTTTATATTTTACATAATTGGGCTTAATTATATGGTGAAATGCGTTTGAGCTGGTTTTCTTGTTTCTGTTCCAAAATGTGAGGTAGTACTGAATCGAGAATCTGTATGTTCTGGGAAATTAATAAAGTAAACAAATGACATAAGGTAGGCAGCAAAGGCAGTGTTGATGTTATATAAGTGTAGGGATGAAATAGTGCTTAAATGTGCACAAATGCATACACACACCCACACACACATACAAGCGCACAGTGTAGACACCCAGGTGGGAAAAAAACACGTACTGGTTGGAAGTGATCTCCAAAAAAAAAAAAAAAAGAGCTTGAAAGTGTGCAAACTCAACACACATGCAGGCAGGACTTCAAACAAATACAAATATAGTTCAGGAATGAATCAAAACATTGGTTTCATTTGATTTGGCTTGAAAAGATCAGAAATGCACAAAGGCATGCACGCATACATCAGGCCACAGTTTCCAGGACCGAACTAAGAAAGTAGCAGGCGTCAATCAAATACACCCTAAGGATGATATGATCTGATTAGGACAGAAATAAATCGAGGTTGGAACACACATAGATGCATACATATATCTACGTTCTGCCCCACTGAGCTGTCATATGCTTGCTTGTGTGCACAACGCTCTCCTGCTGCCTTCTTCAACCCACAAATCCAACGTCCCACCAGGTGCACGAACACAATGGGAAATGGAATAGGGCCAGGACAGAATGTCTGTGTGTGTGCATCCACAAGGAGAGGAATATATGAAATTTTAGATTTTGTGGGGTCCCTGTTTTGCTGGTCCTTACATTGCTTTTATGTTCGTTCATGGTGAGTATCTATATTATACATTGATTTTACAGTTAGATTTAAGTTTAAGCATAATAATAATTAGCTGCATTAAAGGGGCAATGTCAACATTGTAAGCCTAAATATCATAAATGGTGTTATCAAACAAGACCTAATTATTCATATAGATGGATATTTGGTTTATGAAAGACACTAAATATAAAATTGGGTTCGTACGTTAAGTTTGTTAGGGGCTGGCGACACAATCCCATTCTTTGAAAATTGTTCAGCATAACAAGATTTCAAAAAGTACATGTTGTAATCTATTTCACTCCATATCGGGCATGAAAACTCTTGACTTATGATTTGATATTTAACAAATATAGTCAAGCCTTGTGGACATTCATGGTATATTTAGATTACTTTTTTGCAACTAAATTTGGGTACGAATCATGACACAACTCCTTTAATAATTGCATCAATGGTGGTTCCTGGCAAGAACTTGTATGACAAGGTGGCAGTGCTTATAGAGTTAGTGCTAGCTTGAATATTTAGCCTTGTTTGGACTGTATTAATTACCTCCACCATTAGTTTTTTTGTTTGTCTTCCTGTTAGCAACTTCCTGGCCCCAGTTTTTTACAGATCAATCTGAAATTCTTATGATGGGTAGGTGAACACGCATGGATGCTCTTATTAAATTTGTGTAAGAATCTACTCACTGGTGATGCTACAGAAAAAAAAAAACATCTCTTATAATCAGTGATGTTCAAAAACAATAAAAATCTCTGACAAAACAGCTCCAATATAAATCTAATTTATCATATTTATTCCTGATGAGATGCCTTGATAACATACCAAATTCCATCCGGATCTGATCTGATTTATTTTGGAAGTGTGGTAGTAGGGCAGGCCCAGCAGGGTTGATGTGTACTTAATTTGTATGGCTTGGCAGAGGTTTGCGCTCTCTGACTCCTTTTGTTTTACATAGAGAGATGAATTAATTATAATTGTAATTATTGTAGCATAGAATAACTGGGATTTAATATCATTCCAATCATTCATGGAACATGTTTGAACAAAGGCAGATCAGCAAACCAATGCTGTGTGTGTGCACGCTGGTGGACTGGTGAGCTTCACCAAGTGTTGAGATAAGCTGAGATAAGCTCCAGCCTCCCTGCGACCCCAGTAAGATTAAGTGAAATTACCATATCAAGTAGGTCCTGGGTTTGAGTCCTGGGTGTTTCTGCGTGGAATTGCATGTTCTCCCTGTGCTTGCATGGGTTTTCTCAGAGTACACCAGTTTTCTCCCAAAGTTCAAAGACATGCGCATTTTGCTAACTGTTGTTCTAAATTGCCACTAGGTATGAGTGTGAGTGTGGATGGTTTGCGCCTGTGTTGGCCCGTCGATGGTCTGGCAAACTGTTTAGCCTGTACTCTGCTTTCACCCAGTGTCGGCTGAGATAGGCTAACGGGATTAAGCAGTTCGGCAAATGAGTAAGTGAGTGAGTCAACATGATGATACCACCATCAGGCAACATTGTGGGCAGCTGTTAAATCCCAACGTACTACGAAATATATCATTTGCATTCAGCATCTAGTTCAACGTATTTACTAGCTTTATTGATATTTATTATTTGCTTTTATTAAATCAATTAATTTTTTTTAAATACTGGCTTCACAATTATTTTTGGTAAGGTTCCACTAAAAAGAGGCCTTTTCTGATGATACCGTCCACTCTTTGCTGCAAAAAACTTGACAAACCAGTCATCTGACTTGTGTTACATCCCTGTTCGTATTTCTGATTTCCATTTTGTTTCCTCTCATCTGTAGGTCCAGCTCACTGCACTGTATCCAGTTTCCATGTCATAGAGTGACAACCTTGAACTTGGCCCTGCCTCCTGGTTGGTGATTGGTGGAGCTCACTTCCGGCAGTGTTTGTAAACAGAAGCCAATCACAGCTCACACGCAAATTGCCTCTCCTGAGTTTTGTAATTTCTAGTGCTGTATTCTTGCGTATGACCTTGTGCCTGGCGCTGACTCTGTTTGTGTTGTTTCTCTCTGATCTGATTGTTGACTTTGTATATATTGTATAATTATTCTTGTATATATCTGTTCACGTGTCAGTAGCCCTGTGGTTAGTAGGAAGCCGGTACCATTTATTTTTCCCACCTTTTCTCCTAGTTTTGTGTTAGCTAGGGAGTGAGGGAAGCCGATGTGCTTTTTGTTTGTTTTTCTTTATGGTGTAGGGAAATTAGTTTGAATGTGTAAAGTTAGATGCATTTTGTTTATTATTTTGGCCTGGCTGGCTTCTGAAGAAGTGACCACTAAATAAATAAATAAATAAATAAGAACACAACGTAACAGAGGTCGTGATTTCTTTTATCAACCTGTATGTTACGGCTCGATCTAGACTGGGTCTTAACAACTTGACAAGACGTTTTTGAATAAGCTGATTCCAATTATGAAATAGGTTTAATAATCTTGAATTTGTTTGCTTGTAATCTTATATCGTTTCTGGGTTTGTCAATATATTGATGGATGTTGTTTTATGTTCTTGCTCCTTTCTGTGTTGATTTGACTGCATATTCACAGTCAAATTACCATCAAACTTACATAGCAGGAAAGTCATTATTTGAGTTTTAGAATGATTTAGATAAAATATAATAATTCATAAAAATATTAACTATTTCTGATTGGTGGAAAGCCATGAAATAGTTCTTGGCATTGCATTATTGCCATCGGATAACTGAAATTATTGCACTGTTGCCATCGGATAAGTTAAATGTACACCATAGTAACATGAAAATTACTCAACTGATGCTCTTTTCCAGGGTAACTTACATTTGTTATTTAATTTATATCACTGAGTAGTTGAGGGTAAAGGGCCTTGCTCAAGGGCCCAACAGAGGCATCTTTGTGGCCCTGATTGGTGGCAAGGATTGAAACTGGGAAGGTCAAAATGTTATATTTCATTAGCCTTTTTTTAATAGATGACAAATCTGCTCAATATTGTAAAGGGGAGTAGTACTAGGCCCTGTGAAACCTTGCAAACTTACACACTATAATCACTTTTAGGAAGTTACCAATTACACCCATTTAGATCTTATCTCCCTTCAAAACGCATAATGCTTATCAGTAGCCATAAGCGCAAAGCAGTCCCAGATGTTATGCGCTCTTCCAGTAGGAATTCTCGATGTCTATGTGCACACATTTAACATGGTATAGCTAATGTACCATGTCTTGGGTGTTCAGTGATACGTGCATTAATGGCTTGTACTCTTTGTCACTTTAAATGGCCATTCACGTGGAACATTTCGCTGTAAATGGAATCAGACTAGATTTTTGGTAAGAGAAAACTAGTGACCAAAGGGAAAAAAAGAACTAATGCTTTACTCTTGGCAAAAAGTCTACATTTGGACACTTTGGAAATCAATGGATGCAGATTTTAAGCAGAAGTTTTCTTGGTATGCATGAGGGACCAAGCCCGTGATACTGTAGTTACCAAAAGCCCAAAGCAAGCATCCGTATACTCTTTTCCCCAGGGCTTCCATGACTTCCTTCATACTGTCATTGAAATGGTAACCAGCAGGCAGCCCATGGGGACAGTTTTGCACATCTGCTGCTGATGATACACACTTTTCAGACAGGATCGAGCTAAGAGCAAGGATATTCTGTTCGCAGGCGTTACTGATCCAAAAAATAAATAAATAAAATAATTTAAAAATCTAATTTTAGTAATTAGTATTTACTAATCTTAAATTGCCAACAGTATAATGACTCCATCAGTGCAATGACTTACTCAATAACTAACTAATTTCCCAACCACTCAATCCTATTGGGGTCACAGGGAGGCTGGAGTCTATCTCAGCCAACACTGGGCAAAGGCAGGGTACACCCTTATTGTGACAGACTATTGTCTATGGACAACAGACACAATCTAGAACCCACGCAAGCACAAAAAAAACGTACATCCTTCACACAGAAACTCCCTCGCCGATCCCAGGCCTCAAACCCAGGACCTTCTTGCTGTGAACTGGACATGCTAACCATTGCACCATCGTGCTGCCCCATACAGTATCCCGTTAAGTTAATATGAACCCGCATTACTAATGTGCTTTTTTTTTAAGTATTATCATGTTCTAGAGGTGAATCATGCTGTTGAAGGTAATGTACTGCCTCACAAGGTTCCAGGGTCCCTTGCTTGATCCTGAGCTCTGGGTAATCTAAGTTCAGGGTTTTTGACTTTCTTCCTGTATCTGTACAGGCTTTCTCCGGGTCCTTTAGTTTCCTTTCATCTCCGAAACACATTCTAGTAGGTGGCTTGGCCATGGTAGGTGTGAATGGTGCCTTGCAATGAAATGCAATGGCAAACCAATATCACGTATATTTCTTTTTCGCGTTCAAGGGCTCCCGGGAAAGGTTCTGGATCCATCATGAATTAATGAACACAAGGTCTTTATGGGGTCTTACAGTTTTGGACCTTGCTGCAAGTGCAATCAAGATTATTACCCAATTATAGTATAGTAGAGTGCAATTGACCATTTACTCAAAATTGCTTGTTGGTTTGTTTTGGGAAAGACAACGCCATGGGCAATCGTTAATCAGTTAAGTTGTGAGCCAAGACCACACATGGATTTAATCCCAGTCTCTTAATCATGATAATCGGTCTGAAACAACATTCCCATAGCCCTTCTTCTGACTACTTCAGGCTATACTATGCAGTCCCCCATTACAGCATGCTGTCTTTGTCATTGACTCAAATCCAAACTAAATGGTCCAAAGAAGGTAGTAAATAGACCCAGGATGAGGAATAGGCAGGATTCTGACATGCAGACGTACTGTTGATATAAGCAAGACCGCTAACACAATTTTTCTCTGTGTCTATATACACATCAGGTTGCTATAGGTTCACCTCGCTTGTTAGGAGGGCACTTCTCATTAAAAAGTGCTTAACCTTGCGTTTTCCTCCCCTTCTCTCTGGATATCCCCTAGTAAACACTGCATTTGTTTCCCAAACGAGCCCATAATCTGAGGTCAAGACGTTGTTCTGTCACTATTCCGCTCTTGAGCCAGAAAATCGTAGATCACAGCCAACATCATTTAAAATCTATAAAACTGTGTAAAAGGATAGGGGTTAAGATGTATAAAGAGTTAAACCATAAAACACTGTATCACTGCAAATGGAAGTGTGAAGTGTGAATATCTCAGCAAGATGAAATATTCTCCCACTGGCAGCTTGCAGCTGTTAATAAAATCAGTAGGGACCATCATAGAGACTTCTGGAACTCCTAATAACACCTCTGGGCCAGATATACCCAGAACCTCCTAACTCACTGGATTAATAGTCTTCCAATGCGTCCTCAGACACCATGACTCTCTGAAACACTACCAGAGACTGATGTGTGAGAAAGTCTAGATAAAAAAAGATGCTCATATTGTTACCCATTTCTCGATAAAAGTACAGAGTGGCCTTTGAAACCAGTCCATGGTTATCAGCCTGCACCTCCCATTCAAGAAGCTCAAGTCTGCACCCTGTCTGTCTGTCCCACCATGGAAGCTTGAAAGCACAACTCCTTTGAATCCCCATTAGACTCCCAATGTTCTAAGACCCCTGTGCAGGTCTTAAACACAAGTGTGCTTCTGTCCACCCAGCAGTATAAATGGGTACCATTAAAAAATGATAAAATACTGGGAAGGTAAGCTGCGATGGACTAGCATGCCATCAAGGGCGAAGTTGAACTTCTAGCTGCTTCACGCTAAGGAAACTAGGGGTAAGCCCTAGTGATAAACCAGTAGGCTTGGTTGTAAGAAGCCCAGACTTTTGTATTGCCATATGGTTGAAATGTAACACTTTACCGCATTTTTTAAATCTGTGCAACTTGTCATAATTTTCCTGCAAAGATTTAGATTTATTAGGGAAGTAACATGTGACATCCCACTGATATAAAGTGATGCTGTCACAACACCTTCAAGAAGTTGTGGAAATGTTGGCACAATGTAGCAGCGACATTTCAAATGGCGTCCTGACAACACCCTGAAATATCACTTGGTAGGTTGCTGCTATGAAATATTTACATCGTAGCGACATTATTGCAATGACTCTGTATTAGTCAGGTTTAGTTTTATCCCTGATGTGACTCTTTCATCTTTCTTTCTTTCTTTCTTTCTTTATTTATGTATTTATTTATTTAACTTTCTTGTTTAGTCTGGTTGATTGTTAGTTTGTTCATTTTAGTTGGACCATAAATTAACACTTACGTGCCCATACAGACCTTGTTCTGCTAAATGTCCTGGCCCTGAGGAATAAGAAATCAGAAGACTTACCTGCCTGTTTGTGTTGCACATCAATTTAGGATGCCTTACTGTTAATCTTTCCCCTGCCCAGGTTGTGTGTGTTGGCCTGGCGATAGTCTGGCGAGCTGTTCAGGGTGTTCAGGGAGTTCCTGAGACAGTATATGCAATTTAGGTTTGTTTTACCAAAATCTAGGGTTAGATCTCCTATGAATGCCTTTAAATAAGTGTATCATTTATGACTGTGTCTTATTACTGTATAACTTCTTATAGTTGGCTGAAGAAGATCTGTATTGGTCATGTGAAAGTATAATGAAGAAGATAATTCTATTAAATGGACCTGACAGGTTTTGCAGAATCCAGCCCAAACATGGAGCCAGTGGAGGCTCATGGTCTTGATTAAGGGCCCAAGAGAGACTCTGGCAGTCCTGTAGCTTGAACACTTAAAATTCCAGTTTCTGTAATTCCTTTCCCCAAGCTGAAAGATATTCCCAATAATTCAGTGACTGACAGTCTGAATATACATCAGCACATCTTCATTCACATTGCATAAACCACTTTGATTATTTTAGACGTCCCTGTCCTAGAGGCTGCTTGTAGGGATCAAATGGAGTGTTTCAGCATATTCTCTCCCAAACTCTTCCAGAATGTGTTTTAGCCGAATATCGGGTCAGTGTCTTCGCCCCCGAGAGGTGACCTCTGTCTGAAATTTATTGCCCCTTCGTTTGTCACAATGTGCTATAAACTTTTGATCCTCCCTTTGAGACTTCTGCCACTTGGAAGACACCAATAAAGCACAAGTATATAGTTACGACATGGTTATGTGGACATTTCATTTTGAGGGTAGATGCTGTGGGGGTCAAAGCAGAACAGTGTCCAAAAGTTAAAAAATTTTTATGACTTACTCACTCATTTTCCAAACCGCTTGCTCTTACAAGAGTCCCGGTAGGCTGGAGACTCTCACAGCCAACACTGGATGAAGGTGGGGTACACCTTGAAGAGCTTGTCAGAGCATAGCAGGGCCAACATATCAGATTTCTACTAGAGGTTGGACTTTGTGTGTTAATTAATTCAGATTCTAGATCCAGGAATTTGTTAAAGGATTCCTTTACACTGTAAGATTTCTAACATTTTGGTTTACATATTTGGTATTGCTGAGCTTGGTGGAGGTTTGCACTCTTCAAGGGCTCTTGTTGTTTATAGAATTTGGATATACCTTTTTATAGACTTGCCCCCAACACTCTTGCGCATCCCTTAAGATGTATTAAATTATTAATGGACAAACTTTTCTTGTGCTTTGTTATACCTTTTTTGAGCAGCTGATATCCAAATGCGCTCTAAAGTCAGGCCTTTACTTAACATGCTAACCCTATTGGGACCGCCATAAGTTTTGGCCGTTATGGAGATATTGAGTATTTTTCATGACTCTTACCCAATGTGCCTTTAAGGAGAAAAACAGGGTGGAACATTGCTTATAGCTTTATTAATACAAATTCCAGTCAGTCTCACAAATGTTACATGGTACGAGTCATCGACTATCCATCATAAGGTTTAATAGATACTTAAAACCAGTACCAGCTGCATGTTATTGCTTAAATAGTTGAATAGTCTGCTGGGTGATGCAATCTTTTCCCAAACAAGAAGGCAAAGAAAGCTAAACGGGTGGCTAGCTAGTCTCTTTCTTCTTACTACCACAATGCCGTGAAGAGTTTTATTGTATTGTGATAATGAGCCCTGAGATGATCATAAGTCTTTCTTTATGATTAAAGCAGCAGTACGAATCTGTCATAACCAGGTAAGATCATCTGCTGAAGTGAGAGTGAGACTATATCATATTATACAGAAATATTTTGTGTCACTGCAGCGATATGCTTCATGTAAAAGATTTACCTTGATGGCTAAAACATTCTGGGAGTGAATATTGTTAAAAATATCCCCTGCGGTGGATGCTTTGAAGGCATAAACGTTTCACAGTGCTCTTTCACTTTTTTATTTTTTATTTTTTTTTTACGACCCAGGGAGTGTGTTTTAGAAGGAGCGGCCGCTTTCTTCACTCTCTCGGTTCCTTGTACAATTAAGATGACGGCCAATAAAACTCGGGGAATGTGCGATGATCTCATCTCTTAGTCTGTAAAAGTCTGAAAAACCAAGCATGGATTGCCATAAAAAAGTCAGGTCCTCAATATAAAAAGTGACAGCGACAAAGAGAAACTTTTTTGTTCTTTTCTTACTGTTTCTAGTAGATTAAACCTGATATATTTGCCATGAAAGGACATAATTTCATGAAAAAAAAAAATTTTTTTTCATGTTTACAAAGATGGCAAGCCCATAAATCTGGGTTGGGGTTTCTTGAACAAAAAAAATAAAAAAACTTTTCAACTTTTGGTTAAATCATTAACTTAGTATTATATTATACATTCATCCATCTATCTTTTTAGGGCTGCAGGGAAGCTCAAGCCTATCTCAGCCAACTTCGAACACTGAAGGTGGGGTACCACCTGAACAGCTTGCCAGACCATCTCAGGGTAACACACACATACAACTATTCACACTCATACTCTCGCCTAGGGGCAATGGACAGCCAATTAGCTTAATGTGCATGTCTTTGAACTGTGGGAGAAAACCGGGGTACCCAGACAAAAACCATGCTATCATGGGGAGAACATGCAAACTCTACACAGAAACACTCTCGCTGAGCCTGGGACTCGAACCCAGGACCTTCTTGCTGAGAGGTGGACGTGCTAACTGCTGCACCACCTTGCTGCCCTATACTATATACACTATATCCTCATACATAGACTTCACAATGCGTAGGCTTGTATTTTATCATCTGACAAGATTCATGTACCTCATAATCCTCGCCATGATTATTTGTCATGCCAATAAATCACAGTGTAAACTGAAGCTGTGCAGGACGGAGTGAGAGAGAGAGAGAGAGAGAGAGAGAGAGAGAGAGAGAGAGAGATGGGAAGAAAAAGATCAAGCATGATGTGAATGTTATGAACTAACAGCACTAACAGCCCTCCAGGGCATGGCCTCTCTTTTTCCCTTGTTTCTTTTTGTAATGGTCTCATCTTGTGCTCCTGGGGTTTGGCAGGTCAGGCCATCCAGGATCACAGGCATGAGGAACTCAACTTAAACTGATCATCAAAGAGAAAGAAAAAAGAAAAAAAACTGGCATGAGGTCAAGCCAAAGGCTATGGTTTTATTAAAGGAAATTCACATTAAACTGAACCTTACATAGAAGAAGCATCAAATCTTGTTTGTTAGATGAAATACATACTGTTTATTATATGCTAATGACAGTATACGCAATCAATCTGATTGGTCAAAGCGCCGGCAATAAATCGAAAATGGATCGAACGTGTGTATCCAACTGACAGCTTAGCCGTTAGCCAGCTGCACTGAGCTTCTATAGAAGATAATTAAGTCCAACAAAGTACTTGCTGCTCATTGGAAACAACCCGAAAGCTACCAAAGCCCTCACCGACACGGATGAAGACACATTGTTCAGAAGCAGGCAAGTAACATAGTCTGAAGTGTAATACAAGGCTGAAATTTTAAAATGCCACATATTAAATCACTTATTAACCTTGTTTGTCTTTGGCTCGGTCTCTACTAAGGACCTCAGGCTAGGATTTCTCAGTACACACCGAGCAAAGAAGCTTAATAAGTAGGTTATATTTGCTTCAAGGCTTTGGATGACACTCAGTTTTTGCATCTCAATACCTCCCCCATGATGTAATGTTAGTGGAGGAGTCATATCCATGTTTGGACCCAAGACCATGAGGTCTTGAGGTCATGAGGTGCTTTCTGTATTGACTCAGACTTATAGGCATTTTCACTTTTTAAAATAATCTGTTGGTATGTTGGTAGCTTCACTCTGTCTATCTTTTTTGTTGTTTTTTTTTTTTTGGGGGGGGGGGGGCCTCCTCTTGACTTGGCTTTGACTGCCTTAAGAGTTGGTGTTGACCTGGCATCATCAACTAAGACTTAACCAAATGACTAGGGCAGTTACCATTGGTGAACCATGCTCCTTGACTCGATTTCTGGACATATTCCTCATGTTTTGGTGAAGAGCTTGGCAACCCTTCGAGCTGTAACAGGAATGTCTCACAGGATGGAGACTACAGTACCAAGACCTGCTTGGACGTGAAGTAGGAGTTGCTCAGTAAGGCTTAAGCAGTATGTATTTAAACATGTTTAGAGTCACAGATGCTGACTCAAGGATGATATGTGGGTGACTTATTTCTGATCAGAAGCTGTTGTCATTCTTTTTTTTAATAATTAAAAAGATAGTAATTATATGATGTAAGGATATACCAAATCGTTGACTGTACATCAACATAGACTTTGCTAGGTTCAGGATTATTTTAACCAGAAGATGGCATTTTCAGCCATTTTAATTGATTTCATTTTCTGAATTGCTTTATCACAGGGAGGCTGGAGATCATCCCAGCTGTCTATGGGCAAAGGTGGGGTACACTCTGAACAGCTCACCAGTCCATAACAGGGTCAACGCAGACAGACAATTATGCAGTATCTTTGGGGTATTTACAGTAGCCAGTTGACCCAATATGCAGGCTTTTGGACTATAGGAAGAAGCCACAGCACCCAGAGGAAACCCAAGGATGCACAGAAAAAACATGCAAGCTCCACAAAGATGCAGCCTTGCTGGGCATGGGCAAACCATGATGCCACCATGCCGCCCATTTAAGAAGTTTTCAACTCATAAAATTTCAACATATAACAATTCTGGGTAATTGTGTCAATATTAATGCCAGCATTAGTCACAATACAGTCATATTGTTTATTTTACAACTCGACATCTTTACAATTTTGCACTTGCTTCATTATTTAGTGATGTCGCCAACAACAACCTCCCTAACTATTAATGGTGCCTGGACCTTGCTGTTATTATTATTTTTTTATACAACAGCACACCCTTAAGAGCTTTGTTCTTAATTTATTCATTATTTTATGAAAAGTCCAACAAAATTCCAACTCCCAACTCCAATGAAAAGTCTTGTAGCTAGTAGAATTTGTGTAGTTTATACAAACCTGTTAGACCTGTGCGCACACAGTGTGCCAAGCTGAGGCTTGTCGTGACCATGGATAACCATTTAAGCGACCGGGGGGGCGGGGGGGGGGTGCTTTTAAAGGGAAACTGTTAGGTTGGTTCGATTGGCTGTGAAATTCTATAGAAATTGCAAAGCCTTTGGGTCCTTGTTGCTTATCTCATTGACTTTGACATCATTCAAGACAAAGATTCTTATTGTTGGGTCTTTCCCAAATGTTTTCCCCATGGCGTCACTGACAAACCCTATGCAGCGTTTTTTTTATGACTAGATCATGCATTCATTTGTTTCCTAGTCAAAACATTGACGAATGACTGACTTGTAATTCCTCTAGAGTCCCAAGGGAGCGTGTGCAGTTTTCTGTGGTGGGACTTACCCTCAGGGATGCACCCACATGCAAAAACTGCGTCAGCTGATCACAGATTCACCAGACACATTTGCAGCACAAATGATATCTTGTGTGTGTGTTTATACAATGTACTTTTATTTCCAAACCCCAGGAAGCAGCGTATACATTCTCAAACCACTCGTCCACCATCAGTAACATTCAATTTGGCCTGAAAGGATGCTATGCTGTTTAGGGGGCTGTGACCCTTTAATATCTCAACCTGAGGAAACTCCTGATGAAAGAGAAGCTCTTATCTATATATAGGGACCTACAGCACTGTGTTTGTGTTGTGTTGCCCGCTACTTCCTGTTGTGTCTGTGACACATGAATTGCTCACTAGTGTTTCAGACAACACACCAATCATAGGATTTAACCTACAGGTCCAAACATGACTGTAGACTAAACACTGTTTGTTTTTGTTCCAGGCACTTTGAGTTTCTCTGAAGAGAAAGGAAAGAAACGAAAGGCTGGAAATGGTGAAACAGGATTCAAAGGCGGGGTGTGGGGTGTGGGGTAATGGGGTAATGGGGGGGGTTTGTAACAGCGAAAACAAATTATAACTTCGAGTTATGGAAAATCTTATTCGCTTCATCGTATAAGCTAAACAAATTAACCTATTATGCAGTATATAGACCAATTGTTCTAATATTTGAAATAGTACATGCTTCCAACATGTGGTTGAATCAACCAAATTCATTCATTCATTCATTTTCTGAAACGCTTATTCCTAATTAGGGTCGCGGGGAGGCTGGCGCTCATCTCAGCCGACTCTGGGCGAGGGCATCAACCAAATTACTTGATAAAAACAAGACAAAGTTTGGTAAATTCTTCTTCTTCTTATTATTATTATTATTGTTAGTAGCAGTAGTAGTTATAGTAGTAGAAGTATGATGATGATGATGATGACGGATGGTACGGTGGTATAGTGGTTGGCATGTCTGCCTCACAGTAAGAAGGTCTTAGGTTTGAGTCCCAGGCTTGGCGAGGGTGTCTCTGTGTGGAGACTGTGTGGATCTGCCAGTTTCCTCTGACAGTCCAAAGACATGCACTTGAGGTTAATTGGCTGTTCCAAATTGCCCCAAGATGTGAGTGTAAGTTTGAATGGTTGTGTATATGTGTGTTAACCAATGGACTGGCAAGCTGTTCAGGGTGTCAGCCTTCCCCTCGCCCCAATAAGTGTTGATTTAGCAAATGAATAAGCCCTTCACATCTTCATATCATTAGCACTGATGCTAGTTCCTAGCTAGATTGTCCTTCTTTCTTTCTTTCTTTCTTTCTTTTCTTTCTTTCCAAAGGAATAACTCAAGCTTGTTACTTATTGAAAAGCAGAATGCAACTAGAATCATTATAATTTAATAATTATATAATATATAATATTAAATGAATATAAATATTATGATATAATAATTAAATAATAATTTATTTTAATTTTGAATTGTGTTTAATTTAATTTATGTCCAGTTAAAAAATTAAAACATTTTATTTTTAAAAAATTGTATTTTATTTATTTTTTATTTTTTTATTATTATATTAAATAATGTTTATTTTAGGACATACAAAGGCTAAATTGCACCACGCTTGTCCCTCTGTGATCAGCTATGTCTTATTAGTAATTTCTGTCTATTTTAATATGAAACATTTTTGTTAGTGAGAGAATGATGTAACCTTTTTTGGTTTGTTTTCAAAGTACAGTACAATTAGATCATTAAAAAAAAAAGTAATTAATTTTAGGGAGTAGACTCAGACATCTCCACCCTACTGTAGCTTAATGAATAAAATGAAAAAAAAAAAAAAAAAAAGAACAATGTCTGACTTTGTATGTGATTGTCCACCTTCTCTTCCCATGCGGCAAATCTTTTCATCTCCAGTCCACACACACACACACACACACACACACACACACACACACACACACACATACATTTAGAAGTGATGAGGCCAGTCTGTGCTCAGCGTTGCTCTCAGTAACAGCAGCGTTTCATCAGCGGGGAAGCTAAAAATGAGAAAGGGAGCACATGGACGTCTGATCTGATCCTAGAATGCTGATGAGATGCTGATCAGACTCTGCCTATAGCCACTAATCACTCATCAGACCCCTGGGCTTGGGCGCCTTCTCCTTTTCCTCCTCCAGCCATACCTCTGGCTGATTAACATCACAAAAATGTTGGGAAATATAAGATATATCATAATGTGCTGTCTTGAAGGTTGTTGTTAAGAGTAAAAAGTTGTACTTTTATACTATGGGAAAGTTTCTAAAAGTTTATGGCCATCAACAGTTTCGTCAAAAGGGCAGCACGATGGGGTCGTGGTTTGCACAGCTGCCTCACAGCAAGAAGGTCCTGGGTTCCTGTCCTGGGCTCGGCTTGGGTGCTTCTGTGTGGAGTCTGCATGTTCTCCCTGTGCTTGCATGGGTTTATTCCAGGTACTTCAGTTTCCTCTCACAGTCCAAAGACAGGCACTTTAGGCTAACTGGCTGTTCCAAATTGCCCCTAGGTATAAGTGTAAATGGTTGTGTGTGTGGTGTTCAGGATGTACCCTTCCTTCACCCACTGTTGGCTGAGATAGGCTCAAGCCTCCTCGTGACCCTTGTAGGATTAATGTGTGAAATGAAAGAGTAAGTGAGTTTGGGCAAAAGAAAATGTTGGATGCTATTTTGGATTATAAACCATAATCCTGTTGAACGAGATTCTGATTGGTTGACTTGTTTTTCTATCCAGGCCAAACTGATCCTATCACTGCTGGGAAATCCCAAGTTAACATCCATTTACTTGTTGTAATACATCATCGTTTCTATAGTAACTCAAGCTGTAGTAACTTTGTCAGAAAGTCTACCTCACAGCAAGAAGGTTCTGGGTCTGTGCCAAGGGCATTTCTGTGAGGAGTTTGCATGTTCTCCCCATGCTTGTGAGGGTTTCCTCTGAGTACTCCAGTTTCCTCCCACAGTCCAAAGACATGCACTGTAGGCTAATAGCTTTTCCAAATTGCCCCTAGTTGTGAGTGTGAGTGTCAATGGTTGTCTGTGTTAGCCCTACAATGGTCTGGCAAGCTTCTTAGGGTGTACTCCACATTTGCCCAATGTCGGCTGGGATAGGCTCCAGACTCCACCCAACCCTGGCAGAATAAGTGTTTCAGCATATGGGCAAGGAAGAGAGAGAAACTTCCCACACACTGTCCTTCCTTAGTGAGTCCTTATTTTCTGTTCCTGGTTATATTTTTTCTTACCTAAAGCCTAGTGCTTGTGTTTACCTAACAATGCGTAACCTTACTCCAAATACGTGCAAAAATTCCCTGCAAATATTGCACTTTGCGGAATATGACCACGCCTTGATATATAAAAGTTACACCTGCACTATACAAAATCTAGTAAGTAGCTTTGCTCCTCTGTTAGCAAAATTTCTTTGTGATTTCGCTGTAAATAAACTTTGTACAGTGATTTTTTTCACTTCATAGCTGGAATTCTTTTTGGATGCGAAGCTAGTGTGTCCTGTTTCTGCTGAAATCACTCCAACATGTTTGGATTCCCTTCGGATTCAGTCTAGTTGCATGGCAGCGAGTTTCAAAGTGCACATGCTAATCCCTTATCTTGATGTGTGCACACGGCTGCGCGTTCCGGAACGTTCCCCAGACGAGTCATTTAAGCAGCTCTGTCATTCAGCGGCTAGCGGAAACAGACAGGCTGGGGTCGAGAGCGCCAAACCGCACATTCTAGTCCATCAGGCAACACTTAGCAGCAAAACTCATTAAGGCCATATGTGACACAGCTTCCTGGACTAGCAACTAGCGTTATCCGAGCTTTGTCTGAAAGTGGCGATGATAGCGCGGCATTCATTGCGAGTCAGTGGGAATTTAATGGCCTTGATTTTAGGCGAATCAAATTGAGATTTTGCTTGCGTTCCAAGTATTCTTTGCAGACGGAAGGAGTCAACTTACAGAAGTTCAGAGAACTTCTTTGAAGTGGGAAACTACTTTCGCAGTTTGTTGGAGTGCGGCATGATGGCATGTTGGTTAGCATGTCTGCCTCAGAGCAAAAAGATTCTGAGTTTGAGTCTCAGGCTCGGTGAGGGCATTTATGTGTGGAGTTTGTATGTTCTCCCCGTGCTTGCATGGGATTCTGGGTTCGAGTCCTGGACTTGGCAAGGACATTTCCATATGGAGTTTGCATGTTCTTCCCATGGGTTTCATCTGGGTACTCCGGTTTCCTCCCACAGTCAAAAGGCATTTGGAAAAAGTGATTGAGTGCGTTTATCTGGATTGAATAGAAAAAATCCAACATGGCTCCCAAAAACGGGGTTTGAAATGTAGTTGCACCCTTGATGTGCGTCCAATGCTTTGGCCCCATCTCACCAATGCATTTTGAAAAGCTCTTGGCACCAGAAAACGTTAGGCTCCATATGTCTGAAAGAAAGACAGATTTAAAAACGTTACATAAGGCGAGGTCATTTTTCCTCCCTTATATTTTGTCATTCCATCGTCTCTCTCTCTCTCTCTCTCTCTCTCTCTCTCTCTCACTCTCTATCTCTCATTTTGTAGAACCACAGGACGACCTGCTGACAAGTAAACAGCGCTGCCAACAGATGGCTGTGCAAATGTTCCCCTAATCCCCCCGTCTCTTTCCGACTACGCACCACTCCGTCCCTTCACCTGCCAGTGACCCGCAGCTGAAGACAATATCGAGGCAAGAGATTTGGCTCCGGTAAACATGAAGTGGCATCACAAGAGCAACCTTCACGGCGTAACCCAACATTTTCCGGCATGCGAATACTGTGGAGGGAGTTTTGAGCCCCCCAGGGCAATTAAACCCTGAATTAATAATGAGGTTAACACAAACCCGCCCTATGTTATGCTAGCTTTAGGTCAACCAAAATTCATTTTTTTAGTAAAACAGGGAGTCAGTATTTCCTTCTGTGGTTCTTCCCAATGGAAGAGCATAATATAGGGGAAAAACACACTCATGTTTAGACTACAGTACATGGTAAAATATATAATTTTGTACGTTTTGAAAATGTCAGTGTAGAAAAAAAAAACTAAGATAGATAGATAGATAGATAGATAGATAGATAGATAGATAGATAGACAGATGAATCATATGAAACAGTCTTGAAGATTTTCCTGTTATTGTTATTAACTGGTAAAGTACTGACACTGGAGACTCCTTCCATAAAGGTTAAAGAAGATTTTTTTTTGTTGATTGGTTGATTTATTTATTTTGTACTATTTATTATTTGTAATAAATTATGTGAAGTGTCAGACATACAATTCTCTGTAAATAAGAAGCTGCTATAAAAATTATATTATTATTATTGTTATTATTATTATTATTATTATTATATAATATTTTATTTATTATTATTATTTTATTATCTATAAATAAAATTTTATTATAATAAAAGCGGACAGTAACCATGTTAGTTATGGCTTATTTTTGAAACCTCAATACTTCTGACCTGTAGTGTATATTTAGTCCTCCTGCCTGAAGTGACCCACAACCAGATGGCCATTTAGGGCACTGAACAGCAAATAAACACACAAGTCGAGCCACATGGACTGGAATGCGCCCAAACAATCGGTTAAGGAGAGCTGAGCTGCTCAGCAAACAGAGATGTCACAGGTGATGGCCAAGATGAATAAACACTCCTTTTTTCATCTGTTCTTCAAGTTCCTGCTTTTCCACACTTCTTCTATATTCATGTTGATGGCTCTAACTTTCCTAAGAACATGGGATTATACTACTAGTACTACTACTACTGTACTGTGTGCTTTTTATTGCTATCTGACTTTAATGGAATACAAGCTCAGGGTTAATGTGTCTAGGATACAGTAAAGTGTACTTGTGTTTATTTGATATGTGTCAGGTTAGGTTTTACAGACTCCGGTATATATTAGAGATGATCCAGTCCAAATTCTGGGTCTAGTAATTCTTTACTACTAAAGTAATTCTTTAGGGGAGCGGCTTTGGGACCAGAAGGTTGCTGGTTTGATTCCCGAACCAGCAGGGATGATGGGAGAGTGAGCAGCATCTTTCCTTCCTTCACCTTCATGGCTTGAGCAAGGCACCTAACCTTCAACTGCTCTCCGGGCACCCCAGTGTGTGTATGTGTGTGATCACTTCGGATGGGTCAAATGCAGAGGCAATAATTTCCCTAATTTCATAATTATTATAATATAATATATAATTCATATAAATACAAATTAATGTTCTAGGTAATAATAACAAAAACAACAATAACAATAATAATAATAATAATAATAAAGCACACATATGGTGCATAAGTCCAAATAAAGTATAGAAATAATCTATACAAATAATTATACAATATCTACAATCTATTTTATTTATTTATTTATCTATCTGTGTATTTATTTATTTATCTATCGATCTATCTATATGTTTGTTTATTTATTTATTTGGCCGTTTGTATTTATTTGTTTGTTTGTTTGTTTGTACAAATAACTTAATAATGAAGTTTATTTTCAAGGCATCCATGATATACCAAAACACTTCCCATAGTTTTATACTATGATGCTTTTATATATAATGTATCTCTTATGAAAAATAAAAACAATGGATGTATGCGAGTTCAGACCAGTCACAGAAAGTAGAAGTGGCAGATCTTGCTTCTGTGTCTGTGTGTGCAAGCATGGCAGGAAGTCAACTCTGTCACCATGTTCCACCGAATCTCATAAATAAACGTAGTCACAGATGGGATGACACAAGTTGTCATTGCAGCCATTGCGCTTGAATCAACTAGGGCCTCACTGTTCAGGGGCCCCGGAAAACATTCATCCATCTATCGGAGTGTGCCTTCTCCATGTGGAACGTGTTTTCTGTGCCTCAACACCTTCGCCTGCACCACATTCCCCGACTGTTTTTAATGCGGATGACGGAAAACAAAAGCACCATTTGTTTTTCATTTGAATGTTAGCCAGATTTTCCAGCTGAGGTGCTACTCTAACATCTCCCATTAGCGCTACAATGGAAAAATGCACAGTGAACACTAAAGCTACGACTTGACAAGTGTAAATAGCTGAACATTTGATTTTAATAGACGTGCAATCAAACGAGATCACGTGATGACCATATGAGCTCTGTTTGAAAGGTGTGAATTTACACGATGTAAAGAAAAAAACGTTAGTTGTGTTTTATAGTAAAGATTGGCACTAAAACTAAAAGAGCCGGGTAAAAGAATAATGAAGCTTTTCAGGGATACAAGATGTAGGGTTTTAAACACATCGGTCCCAGACACATGGTGCAAAGTGATTGTGACGTGGTGGAATTTTGACATTTTCTATATGAGGTGTTGAAAACCTACTGATTTCCTTGAACTGGATTGTATTCCACGTACTGGATTTTCGCTGAGAAAACCAACGCAGTGAATGTGCTTCTAAAATCAACTACTATTTAATTTGTATTTGACGACACAACATTAGGGCCAAATGGAATGGAAAATGTCAGACATTTTGAGAATAAACAATAATAATAATAATAATAATAATAATAATAATAATATAAAGTATATAATAATCATAATCTCATGAGATAATGCCATTAGCTAATATTATGGGAGTGAACATTCATAATGTTCTGCGAAAAAAAAGTTGTATCAATACGAGAATAATAAAATAAATAATATAAAATAATAATATAGGCTAATATTACAAGAATGAAGTCATAATACTACAAGATTAAACCAAAGGCTCCTATTACAAGAATAAATATTTGCAATGTAATAAGAATAAAATTGTAACATAACAAGAATAAAATCGAAAGGATGAAGGTGAGAACTACAAGAATTACAAGCTTCAATGTTATTGTGTTCATGCAATGTTATGAGAAGAAAAAAAATTTATATTACGAGAAGAAAGATGTAGTTTAATATGACGAGAATTAAAAGTAATAATCTTATGAGAAAAAAGGTGAATGATATGAGATAACATTGTTGCCTAATATTATGGGAATAAAAAATCATAATGTTATGAAGACCAAAGCGTTAATACTAGGAGATTAAGTAGTATAATAAAATATTGATGTAGGATAATAGTATGGGATGAATAGAGTCACAGGTAATATTACAAGACTTAAAAATCATAATATTCGGAAAACAAAGTTGTATTACTGTAAGATAAAATAATAGACTATATTACAGGAATAAAAATTAGCAATGTTATGAGAATAAAATTATATATTATATAACAAATAATGTTATGCGAATAAAATTATAATACTACAAGAGTAAAGTCGCAGGCAAATATTACAAGAATGAACAGTTGTAATGATATGAGGAAAACATAACATATGAAACTATATTAATAGAATAAAGCTGTTGGATGATATTATGAGAAGGAAAAGTAATAATAACACGGGATAAAGTCATAGGCTAATATTATGGGAAATATATTATGTAATGTATAAGGAAAAAAATATATATATATACTTGGGGTGTTTCATGATAAAGTAATATTACTAAAATAAAGTAATTACATTATGAGAATAAATTCATAGGATAATATTTAAAATGTGTAATTTTATGAGAAATAAGTCATAATATTAGGAAAATTAAAAGCCATAATATTACAGGATGATGGTGATGATGATGATGATGATGATGATGATATTACAGGATGAAACTATAAACTAATATCACAAAAAAAATAAAAGTCATGTTACAAGAAAAAAGTTGAATATTATGAGAATAAAGACGTAGGCTAATACTATTAGGATGAAAAGGTGTAATATTGCAGGATAAAGTTGTGGGCTAATATTATGGGAATGAAAGTGTTTTAATGCGGGAAAAACGTAATAAAATTATGAATTTTTTGAGGATAAAGTTGTAATATTATGGGATAAAACTGTAAGCTAATATTAGGAGAATTAAAAGTTGCAAAATTACAAGGAATTGGTTGTAATAATATGAAAATAAAGTCATAATAAGATAAGATAAATTTGTAGATAAAGAAATATTAAGTCTTAGGCTAATATTACTGGAATTTTAAGTCGTAATCTACGAGAAAAAAAAGTTGTAATATTCCAAGAATAAAGTAATTAAAATAAAAAGTGCAATGTGACGAGAATTACAAGTCTTAATGTTATAACAACACGATTGTAAAATTAGAAGAATAGAAGTTCGTAATGTTACAAGTTAAAATCGCTAATAATACGAGAATAAAACGTTGAAGTATCATAGAATGAAGTTGTACGCTAATGTTACAAGAATTAAAAGTCATAATATTATGAGAAATTTATGTCCAATAAACCTTTAAAGAGGATAAGAGGATGAGAAAGTAACGTAACCTGTTGACTGCTATGTGTGGCAAAACACAATGCCAAACAGACTGCATCATCTGTCCTCTCGCCTACTCTGGTCGGTTTATATTCATTTAAAATATTGTAAAGTTGACTTCAGCAACATCTGAGAGGTTTTCCTAAGGTTATCTTATGTAAAATATGAAATAATAGCGGGAAAGACAAAGAAAGGGAGGAGACACAGACGATGTCTTCTTACCAAAAACATGGCTGCTGATACTCTCATCTCTTAAGTAGAGCACATAGACAATACTGGTGTGGAATAAAATGGCTTTGGGTTGAGATAGGCATGGGGAATGAGAGAACGTGGAGGAAGATGCTGGGAAATATCTCGTGGTGAAGTGAATTTTAGAAATTGAGACATTCTGGTGGAGGAAAATCCCCTTCTGTTTGCCTCGGGGCAAGAACTGCAATTCAAAATAGATTTTTTTTTCCTCCTTCCCTAGCCAGCATCCTCCGTGCTATGTCATGCCTTCTCTCTCCCTCTCGTTCTCGTTCTCCTGTCCTGGGAGACCTGACTGGCTCAGAAGCGTACGTCTTCATTAGGACAGCTGTCAAGTCTGGCATGTGAAAGGGTTTGGTAAGGGAAGGGAGAAAAGAGGGAGAGCGGAAGAACTTCAAAAAGGTCTCAGACAGCGTTCCCCGGAGGAGCAGAAAGTCAGAGCGAGAGCTCGGTGAGCAGAAACTCGGCTGTGGCAAAAAAAACTCAGCCCTCGTCAGGCACAATACTTTCCTCGCTCTTTCTTTCTATCGCTTTACCACTTGTCATTAGACATTTTAGGGAGAAGTTATTGTCCCTCCACGACCCATTCGGATGTTTAAACATAGCCAGATGTACCTGATCACTGAGTTTGGCTTTAAAAAGACATAAGTGATAATTAAACCTCTGGAGAAGTGACTATAATCTGTATTCAGACAGTTTTGTCTCTATAACTCAGAGAAAGTAGTGCCATATGCTAAGAATACCTTAGGATATAGTGCACTTCAGATGGCTTCTTTAAAAAACCCATCAGTCAAGCCATGCTAAATGAAGTCTGAAAAGTGAACATGGCATGGTAGCGCAGAGTCAAAAGGCACCCTTAGGCCTCTTGGAAACGTCAACGAACACTGCGGCGACATCAAACGCTTGCTTTCGGAGTCGAAGACAGGTAATCCGTCTTCTCAGGAGGCCCTTCAAAGAGTTCATTCAGGAAGCCAGGAAGGATGGAGTAGGCAAGTTCTTCAGTCAGGGGCCGGGCATTACCATGGCTGAGTGAGAAAGGAGGTGTTTATTAACATCAGATGATTCTGGTTAGTGCGGAGGTCGAGATGAAGAGGCTGGCGACAAAGGGCGCTGACTGGGGTCAGAGTCTGCGTGGAATGGCTGTATGCGCAAACGCGTCGTGACAGTGCGCTTTGGGTAATGCAGATTAATGAGGAGAGACTGTATGGTGAATGTAGGTACGCAGCTTGGAGTTTGTGGAAGTAACATATACAATGACTGTCTGAATTATCCGCAGACTTCATAAAGCTCGGAGCCGCACTCGACCTACTGCCTGCGGAGTTTTGAGGGAGGTGGGGTAGGGTGAGAAGGAGGGGCATGGCTATGTGAGGTAGGAGCTGATTAGTGAGCATATGACCATCCCACTGGGATTTTGCAGCCTTTATTTGTGATTGTTGTGGGTATAAATTTGTACAGATTTTGAGGCAGAATTTTTTTTTTAATGTTTTGCGATCTTTTTACATTTATGGAAATAAAATTGCGAGAACACATCTCCAACAAGGAAGTGAGCTATGGTGAAATATACCTCAATGTTTGCACTGGGGACTGCTATGATTGGTCAATGATTGGCCACATTTGCAGAAAAGTTATGAAGCTACGTCATGCAAAATTCACAAGGATTGTTTGAATTGCCATGAATTTTTCTTTATGGTGATTATATATGGAGGTTATATATTCTCCAGCATCTATTTGTTTGTTTGTTTGTTAGCAGGATTACGCACAAACTACTTTTGAGGCCCTGACGTAGGACTTAGTCATGTCTGTCTGTTTGATCTGCTCTCTCCTCTCCCGTGTGTGTTTCTGATTACAGGCTCCGCCCTGATTAGCTCAGCCGTTCCTCATCCCCACCGGAGGATAAAAGGGGGCCGCTTACCTTGTCCCGATGCCAGATCGTCTTGGGCCGTCATTGATTGAGCGTTTGCGTATTCGCGGAGAGAACTTGGGCCGTCATTGATTGAGCGTTTGCATATTCGCGGAGAGAACTTGTGCCGTTATAGAAAGAGGACGTATCTCAGTATACGCACCACGATCCAGCCAAGATTCCATAGTGTTCATGTTTCACGTTTTCCGTGTTCTAATAAAGGATCCTTGTTTGCACTTTATCCTGATCTTATCGTCTCTGTCCTGCATTTGGGTCTATCTGTTCTTGGTACCGGCGTAACACTACTGAGCCGAATTTCATCAACCTCACTGAACTGATTGAGAATGGGCCTTGCAAGAACCTGTAACATTCTGGAGCAGATCCAGATCATGGTCCAGATCAGGGATTTTTTAAAGGCTTTTTAACAAGCATTTATATAAATACATATTTTTTTTTTTCTGTAAGAAGGAGTATGCAAAGACTACTGATCTGATTTTCATCAAACGTGGTGGAGGCATGTATCCTGGGCCTGGAAAAAAACAAAAAAACAACAACAACAAAAAAAAAACATTACATTTTGGAGGTGATCATGAATTCCTGCAAAAACTTAAGCAAAATGTTCATCTGATGCCCACTAGGGGGAGACATTTTATTATAACTATGCCAAGCTATAACACTCCATTTGCACTATTTATGCTCTATGAGCTCCCCTCTAGCTTGTTGTTAGTTTTTAAAACCGACACATAAAGAGATGTAAATGTTTCTTTGTTCTCCCTGTCTTTTGTCGACATTAAACATCTGTCATACATTCATATCTGTCATACAATGAAGCCTTGAGCCTGAGCTAATCGGCACAGCATTCAGAATATGTACTAGACTTGCAACGAGAACCTTAATGAGACCTCCATAAATACGTAATAAGCCCTTAAAGAAACTCCACAAACTCTGCAGCTTTGTAATGCTTTGATGTTTTCTTTCTCTCTCTCTCTCTCTCTTAAAAGGCTTTTTTTCCTGACCAAATTTAATGTCAACTCAGGTTACTTTTATTATTCCACCCTCACTCTACACACACACACACACACACACACACACACACACACACACACACACACAGTGACTCAGACACACAATCTGCTTAAATATAATCAAACAAAAGCTCATGAAGGGACAGTAGCTGCACAAAAAGCTGATTGTGGAACTTTTCCAGACCAAACACACACACACACACACACTGGCCTTTAGCCCCCAACCCCCCC
>JAOUQZ010000041.1:19532954-19552988 GCA_028564935.1 Neosilurus hyrtlii | reverse complement strand
ACCGTGAACAGGCTGCATGAAAGGGGCGTCACTCACTCACACACTGATTTTTTTATATTATTTCCTTTTCTTTCTTTCCTTTTATTTTCAATTCTTCTTACCTGCTACTTCTTAATCAGTCAGTGCTCAAATACTCCAACATTTTACACCCAGGTCTGTTGAGCTAAAACTGCCACCGCTAATAGCCAAATCACACACCCACCCCTTGGGGGTCCACTGCTTTGGGATGTGGTAAAGTGTGATGTTATGTAAAGGGCGGAGAAGTGAAAACCGGGCCCGCGGTCTGCGGGTGAAATCGGAGACCTTCTGGGTTTCAAAGTAGCTCTACTTCCCTCTTTCCTTCCTTCCTTCTCTCTCTCTCCCTCTCTCTCTCTCTCTCTCTCGCTCTCTCTCTCTGTTCCCACGTTCACCCATGCCTTCTTTCAAGAGTCATATTTCATGCATGTAGTTAATTCTCAAGCCATGAGTGATGAATGCATGATGTGTAGTATGCATGGTGCATTACATTATCACACTCAAACAGTTGTGACTTCTCTCAAACACCAGACCTTTCTGAATCATCCTGATGTAGTCCTTCCCGAACAAGATGATGACTCACCGTCTGCTGCTGAGGATGGTCCCGCATGAATATGCTACCCAATTTGCTTGGGATTTCTACCCAGTCCACACCCTTGTCTCTTGCTCTTGTTTGCATCCTGGCACTCCTTATTCCTGTAGTACCCTATACTCAACAACTATTAGCCAAAAGTGATGTGGATGGCGCTAAATAGCGACCGTTTCAAGTGACTAATTTCAAGCGAATAAATGTTTTAGTTTATACCACACAGGCACATAAGGAAGAAAAAAACACACAAAAACAAGATTTTTACGGTTTATATTAAAAAAAAAGAATTAGTTCATGATGGCCACAGGTGTGCGCTGAGATCTCTTTTAAAATTTAGTATATACTATACAGAAACAAAAAGGAAAAGCACACAAAAACAAGATTTTTACGGTTTATATTTAAAAAAAAATAATTAGTTCATGATGGCCACAGGTGTGCGCTGAGATCTCTTTGAAAAAAATTTTTAAATAGTTTATTTTTTCATATTGTAACCATTACAGAGGCAGGTCAGGTAAGCTGTCTGCACTCTGAGTAGAAGTATGCTAAATGTTGGGTAGCTGACCATCTGTTTAGCGTAATTTCGTATATACTACACATAAACAAAGGTAACCCACGCCTGAAAACGCGTTTTAGTATATACTACACAAAAAACACAAGAAAAACAAACTAAAATGAGATGTTCATGGTTATATATTTCTATTTTAAAGTGTGACAGGGCTAACACTACCTGCCAAATGACTGTGATAAGCTATCCTTTCATTCATTCACTCATTCATTTACTTCACAAACTGATTAATCCTGTTAGGTTCTCTGGGCAAACCCTGAACAGTGTGCCAGTTCATCTCAGGGTCAACATACACAACCATTCACACTCACACTTATACCCAGGGGCAACTTGGAACTGCCAATTAACCTTATGTGCATGTTTTTGGACCATGGAAGGAAACCGGAGTACACTGAGGAAACCCACACAAGCATGGGGAGAACATGCACATGCAGCTCCACACAGAAACCCCCTCGCCGAGCCTGAGACTCGAAACCAGGAGCTTTTTGGTGAAAGGCTAAACGTACTTTCAGGCTTCTGTAAAATGCTACACAACTCTTGTTTGTTGTTGTTGTTTTTCTTGCATGAATTAACTCCAAAACTTGTCCAAAATGAACAATCCCTGTTAGTTTCTTTGCTCTCTACTTTTTGGCACTGTTTCTGAAAAACCCTTGCAGTTAGGCATGAAAAGCCCAGGACAGCGTATCCAGTGCCAACAATCATGCTGCGTTCAGAGCCACTAAGGTCACTTGTTTCGTTTATTCCACTCTTCCGACTCGAAATGATGGACTGTCTGCATTATACCACAGAACATTACAGTATGACCCAAGGGCAGAAAGAAAATTACATCAATAGTACAGAAAGAAAACTAAAAAGTATTCAACTGTACTTTTTTCTAGAAAATATGTTAATCATGGGATGTACCACACGCACACACACACACACACACACACACACTCATCAGTTCATATATTAGACCAACTTAATTTCCAGGCTGTAATATAGTAGTTTGATCCTGAGTGCCCAACTAACAGCTCTTTTATTTCATAATTAATAAAAAGGTGAATTTTGTTGTATTTATCAAAGACAGACAGATCAGTTCCGTGATTGCTGAGATAAAGAGCAGTCAGAAAGGAGGAAAAAAAGATGGGATTAAACAGATAAAAAGAACGGTTAAAAAGAAAACAAAATGAATGGAGAACATCAGACAAACTTTTATGTGCACAAATAAATAAAAAAGAAGAAGAACAAATATTACATTAAATACTTATTGGGAAAAAAATAAAATTGAAGAAAAAAGAAAAGGGATAAATATCAGAAGAGACTAATACAGACAGACAGACAGACAGATAGATAACAGGAAAACAGGGAATGGGGAGAAGAGGGAATGGTGGAGAAGAGGGAATCTTGGAGAATAGGGAAAGGGAAGATTAGGGAATCTTGGAGAATAGGGAATAGGGAGAATAAGTAATCTTGGAAAATAGCAAATCTTGGAGACGAGGGAATAGGGAGAATAGGGAATCTTGGAGAATCTTTTAAAAAAGGGAATTGTGAGAACAGGAAATGGTGGAGAGGAAAAATTGTTGGAGGCTAGAAAACCTTGGAACAGAGTGAATGCAGAGAAGAGGAAATGGTGGAGAAGAGGGAATGGTGGAAAAGAGGGAATGGTGGAGAAGAGGTATTGGTGGAGAGGGAATGGAGGAAAAGAGAGAATGCTGGAGAAGAGGGAATGGTGGAGAAGAGGAATTGCTGTAGAAGAGGCAATAGTGGAGAAGAGGGAATGGAGGAGAAGAGCGAATGGAGGAGAAGAGGAAATGCTGTAGAAGAGGGAATGGTGGAGAAGAGGGAATGGAGGAGAAGAGGGAATGCTGGAGAAGAGGGAATGGTGGAGACGAGGGAATTGTGTAGAAGAGGGAATGGTGGAGAAGAGGGAATGCTGGAGAAGAGAAATTGCTGTAGAAGAGCGAATGGAGGAGAAGAGGAAATGCTGTAGAAGAGGGAATGGTGGAGAAGAGGGAATGGTGGAGAAGAGGGAATGGAGGAGACGAGGAAATGCTGTAGAAGAGGCAATAGTGGAGAAGAGGGAATGGAGGAGAAGAGGGAATAGTGAAGAAAAGGGAATGCTGTAGAAGAGGGAATGGTGGAGACGAGGGAATGGTGGAGAAGAGGAATTGCTGTAGAAGAGGGAATGGTGGAGACGAGGGAATTGTGTAGAAGAGGGAATGCTGGAGAAGAGGGAATGGAGGAGACGAGGAAATGCTGTAGAAGAAGGAATGGAGGAGAAGAGGGAATAGTAGAGAAGAGGGAATGGAAGAGAAGAGGGGATGGAGGAGAAGAGGGAATGGAAGAGAAGAGGAAATAGAAGAGAAGAGGAAATGGTGGAGAAGAGGGAATGCTGGAGAAAAGGGAATGGTGGAGAAAAGGGAATGGAGGAGAAGAGGGAATGGAGGAGAAGAGGGAATGGTGGAGAAGAGGGAATGGAGGAGAAGAGGGAATGCTGGAGAAGAGGGAATGGAGGAGAAGAGGGAATGGAGGAGAAGAGGGAATGCTGGAGAAGAGGGAATGGAGGAGAAGAGGGAATGCTGGAGAAGAGGGAATGCTGGAGAAGAGGGAGTGAGGGAAAGAGGGAATGGGGAAGAAGATAGCTGAAAGATAGACGAGTGGATGATTATGATGTACACAGTTTATATCATTACACTGACGTGCACATGCTGCGATCTGCACGGTGGGAAGTAGAGCTCTGTGTACTGGAGCTGATGAAGTGACCATGAGTCTTTAATCATGGCTGTAATCATAACGCTGGGTTTAGTTCTGGGGTTAGTTTGAGTTACAGCATCATCAAGATCAACTTTCTCTTCCTGTTTTCTGCAGTAATTAAATTTCACTGCGACACAATTAGACACGACGCGCCACCATTTTTACAAAGCTAAAAGGAAGGAAAAAACAGACTCGGCCTTTGTATCCGTTCTTGATAATGGACACCCGATGCTGTCTGTGTGTGTGTGTGTGTGTGTGTTTGTGTGTGTGTGTGTGTGTGTGTGTGTGTGTGTGTGTGTGTGTAAAGACCATGCATGGTGTGCCTGAACCAAAACACATGGCATAATATGCTGTGATGTGTTTCCGAATTAGGGTTAGAGTTCAGATAGGATAACTCCATTTTTCCTAATCATTTCTTTTTCTCTCAGCCATGACACTGTCTCCTTTTGATGCTTTCTCTTTCTGTGTGTGTGTGTGTGTGTGTGGGTGTGTGTGTGTGTGTGTGCTTGTATCTGATACATAATGAGAGCCGGAATACATTAAGTGAAAAACATTTTTGCAAAGTGAGGACATTTTGGATGGTCTTTACTTTTTCAAAGCACTGTTTGAGGGTTAAGACTTGGTTTTAGGGTTCAAAATAGAATGGGGTTCAGGTTAGAGTAAGAGTTCAGGTTGGATTTAGATTTATGTCAGGTTTAGGGTAAAGGGTAAATTTAAGCATTTAATTATGATGGCTAAGGTTAGGGTAAGGGGCAAGGGGAGGCATTACAAATGTCCCCACAAAGATTGAAGTGTTTGTGTGTGTCTGTGTACATATTGAGAACATTGACAACATTTTAGTGAACGGCTATTTTGGCAGGTCCTTACCCTTTTAGAGGGTTGTCTAAGGGTTTTAGGGTTCAGATTTGAATTAGGTTTAGATCAGGTTCAGAGTAAAGGTTAGATTTAGGTATTTATTATGGCATTTAGTTAGTTTGTGATGCTTAAGGTTAGGGTAAAGAACTAGTGGCTGGAGAATGCCGGTTGGTGAATGCCCCCACAAAGATAGAAGTGTGTGTGTGTGTGTGTGTGTGTGTGTGTGTGTGTGTGTGTGTGTGTGTGTGTGTGTGTGTTTGTTTGTGTGTTTGTGTGTTTATAACTTGATGAAGACCAATTTGATTTTCCAAAAAAACAAGACCAATGTCTAATACCATTGATCATGTGAAGTCCTCACTTGGCTGGTCCCCACTAGGCAAACTGTTTTGTTTGTTTGGTTTTTGTTTTTGTTAACTACAGCTTTAAATATTTAGGTGTATCACAGTAATTATTATTTAAGTTCAGGCAAGGACCTCACAAGTATATAATAAAAATTGTGTGTGTGTGTGTGTGTGTGTGTGTGTGTGTGTGTGTGTGTGCGCATGTGCTTATATCCTGGTGTGTTTATATCCACACTGTTAGGAATATCTGACAGGAAGTGTTGACCTGGTCAGGTTCTCAATTGACTGGTCCCCACAATGCAAACAGCTTTTTAAAAAAAATTATTATTATATTTATTATCATTATTATTAAAAAATAGACTTTATATTTTCTGATTTTTGAGGTTAAGGTTAGGTTAGTGTCAAATTGTTAATTAGCTGCATTAATAATATGGTAGGAGAGCGTCCTCACAAGTCAAATTTGTTGGTGTTTTTGGATATACATGTGCAACTATGTGTGTGTGTGTGTGTATCCGTATATTAATATCCGTTTATAGGCAAAATATTCTGCTCTTTTGACCATCATAATGTGTGTGTGTGTGTGTGTGTGTGTGTGTGTGTATGGGTGTCAATCACACAAAGTGTTCTCCCAGCAAGTTCCTGCCTGGACACAGTGTGCCATTTGCAGAGGTGTGAGAAGACGCATTCTGACCAAACCTCCATGTTCCACGTTGTCTGTTATGACAAGAGGCAGATTTATCGAGTGCCGAATAAGAAGTGAGGTCCTTTAAAGCTTGGCTGCTGATGAACGAGGTGGCAAAATGCAGGAAACAGTGATCAGTGGCACGGCTAATGCAGGCCTGTGTTTACACATCACTTCGAACCATGATTTATATTAAACAGTTAGTTCACACACTCTGCTGGAGACTACACACACTTTACAGAACTCTGGGACCAATGATAACAGGCAGCCTGAAGGAAAACAAGAAACATTTTCAACCGGTGCATTCAATGTTATTTTGGTATTTTTTTAATTTAAATACAGGTATATATGTACATGTGTGTGTGTGTGTGTGTGTGTGTGTGTGTGTGTGTGTGTGTGTGTGTGTGAGTGTGTGTGTGTGTGTGTGTGTGTGGTAATCTGAAAAAAACCTGTCCGATGTTGCCGTGGTATACTTTCACACCTCCATTTTAAGAAACTGTGAATATATTTTTGATAAAACACACACACACACACACACTTTATTTACTTTATAATGTTGCCAAGGCTATTTTTCTGCCAATATCAGATTATATACAGTACTGTACAACAAAATGAAATTCAAACCTTCTTTAAAAAAATAAAAAGTCAGAGTAGCTACAATGCTGTGCTACGTGGTTATAATCTGATTGCTGCATCTATAAAGAACTTTATTTAGGAATCGATCCACGTTAGCTAAAATGCTTTTCACTTATGATTATGGATTAGCACTAAAACACAAGACGTGCTATTCAGCTAAACGTACACTCATCTGGTGTAATGTATACTGTAGTGTATTCAGACACTACCTAAAAGCAGAGCTGCCTTAAATGATGTGTAATTTATAATGTATACAAGTTTGGCGAATACATCAAGGTCCTGGGTTTGAGTCCCGGCTCTGGTGTTTCTGTGGGTTTTGTGTGGCTTTTATCCAGGTACCCGGTGTTGGACCTATGATGGTCTGGTGAGCTGTTCCGGTGTACCCTGCCTTCACCCAGTGTCAGCTGCGAAAGGCTTCAGCACCCCTGATAAGATTAAACGGTTCAACAACTGAGAGAATAAGTGAGAGAAGCCTATAATATATAAATAAATATATTTAGGATCCCTAGGGTGGTTTACTGTTTTTGTCACATGACTGAACATAAATTTTGGTGCAAGTTTTGACTGCAAAAAGTGGTGCAAATGTCTGTGTAGTCTGTGTTACATGTGGACAAATGTATTTTAACGTATTATTTTCATGTTTAAATAAAACGTGGTTAGCGCGTTTGCCTCACAGCTCGAAGATCACAGATTCGATTTCCAGGCTCATGGCATCTCTGTGTGGAATTTGTTTTGTTGTTTGTGTTGGCGCTGCAGTGGCCTGGCGAGCTGTTCAGGGTGTACCCTGCCTTTGCCCAGTGTCGGCTGAGATGGTGCGCCAGCCTCCCCGCGACCCTAATTAGGATTAAGCTGCTTAGAAAATTAATGAAAGAACATTAATCCCACAAGGGAAATTTGGCTCTGCTTTCAACCTATCCAAAGTGAACATATACACATTAACAGTGAGCACCATTGCAGGGATTGAGGTTAGGTACCTTGCTCAAGGACACTTCAGCCATGAAGGTGGAGAAAGGGGAGGTGCTGCTTACTCCCCCTGCTGCCACATGTTTTTCCTGTCAGTTTGGGAATTTAACTAGCAACTTTTCAGTAACAAATCCGCTGCTCTCCCCATGAGGCCACAGCTGCCCAATATAGTATATGAGTTGTGGAAAGTCAGGATGATGGATTACTGTATTCTGTAAGCTATGCTAAAACCCTTAAAGATCTTTATGGCTGTACATCCTGTCACTGATGCTAACAGTAAGCAGTGGTCTTCCTGTTAAAAAAAATAGAATAAATACACAATCCATATCTCATAAAACCTTAAACATTTATATTAAAGAGAAAGTTTGATGCTTCAGATTTGTTGTTTGTGGGATTCTTCAAGATCAAATGTTTTACCACTTACAACCTTAAGGATGTCATGAAATTAAAACCTGGGCTCATTCATTCATTTGCTTTCCAAACTTCTACAAGGATGACAGGAAGGCTGGAGCCTATTTCAGCCAACTGTGGGCGAAGGTGGGGTACAACCTGAACAGTTCGCTAGTCCAATGCAGGTCCAAAACCTAGACACACAACCATTCACACTAACACTTAGGGGCAATTTGAAACAGCCAGTTAGCCTAATGTGCATGTCTGGACTGTGGGAGGAAACTGGAGTACCCAGAGGCGACCCAACCAAGCTTGGAGAGAACATGGAAACTCCACTTGCCGAGCACAGGACTCATATATGGGCTGTTTCATAGTCAGCGTTGTCTTCTTAAAATTATACAAGGGACCCCTTTAAGTAGGCACTTGCATACTTTATGTCTGTCTCTTGTTTATTGTTGTGTAGAGGAAGAGTCGTCCCAGCTACACTAGTGAAAACCTTTCTCAATGCCAATAAACAGTGTTATCAGAGGAAAATATTGCTAAAATTTTGACCAAGTTAAGAATTCAATTCTCTCCACTGTAATAAAAATAGTAGCTTTTACCTGATAAAATTCTGAATGGCCCTCCGAATTACTAACTTTTACTTTTGGAGGACTATTTTCATACAATCTAGAAAGATGTTCTGCTGCTTGTAAGTTCTATTTATAATATAAGTGGCTTTGTCGGGAACCTCTGGCTGTCAAAAATGTCTTCTCCGGAATGTAGACATTACATGTGGAGGACAGAAGTTTTTTTTTTTTTTTTACATTTTTATTGCTTTTTCTAAAGCAGCATAGTACTGTATAGCTTGCTGAAAAACATAATTGGGGTTGGATGAGAAATACTTTCTGTACAGAGTTCCACATCAGCTTGATTAGCATGTCCGTCAAAAAGTGTCTTCTCTGGAAAACCACAATGTGATGCTTTTACTGCACTTAATAATATATACAACTAATGTTGCATGAAATCTGCTCAGATAATGTGTTTAGTGAGATTTTATTCCTAATGCTGTGAATACTTTACAATTCTTATACCCTACAAGCAGATACACTTATTCTAGAGACCCTGTACCTGTTGTACTTTCACCCGGTGTAATTTAGACACCATTAGACCTGTAGCTCTGATACTTCACTCAAAATATTCTAGTCTCATAAGGTGTTGACTGGTAACAAGAAACCACAAAAACTAGTTTTATTTCTGAGCTACTGTGAACCCAAAAAGTACACCCTGATTGTGAATCAGCCCAAATGTAGTCTGTGATAACAAACCTTATTGCACAAAAGCAGAATTAATAAAAGATAAAGGTAAAGATCAAGATAAGCTTGTAGTATTTATTAAAAGCATCATTGCCATATAAGATGTTTAACAACATTGTTCTGTATTTTTTTGGCACAAGTGAAAAAAAATATATATATAAATAAATAAATAAAAAACCAAGAAAAAAAACTGAACCAGTCCTAGACAGCTTCACGGCTGAATTAATTTATTTGGATGCAGCGAGAATGCATTTTAAGGGACCAGTTTCCAAATTACGAACGGCCAAAAATTGATGATGTCTCCATCTGTTGTTTGTCTGTAAAAATCAGAATAACCAAACCATAGCGGTGGAATCATATGGCACCATGTCATGCCGTAAACAGAGACAGTTGGTGGCCGTGGCCTTGGATTTCTCATTGCTGTTTGTTGAGTCCTAAAATTAAACGCTGGCTTTGATACCACCAACCACAAAGAGTTTTGTCCTTAACTTTTTATACCAAACACCAAAAAATGGAAAAAACATGGTTTTGGATGTGTTTGGGCATTTAATTTATTTGTGATATCATGCTTCACACTTATGGCTGGAGGGGTATTGTCGTTGGTTTGGTGGCTGGACGGGTGGGCGGCATGACCTTAAGTCTGGCACATTGCTCGGTTCATGTACAGGCCAGCTTTCTAAACTTTTGCATAGGCACTCCCTATATCCTAAACCTGTGTATGAGAAAGCTAATTTGCATATGTGACCTTTGACCTTGGCACAGTGACCTTGAACGGTTAAAGATTGTCTGGGCCATCGTCTGGGCCATTGCCCAAACTTTTGCATAGGCACTCCCTGTGACCTAAACCTGTACATGAGGTGGCTAATAAAATGTTGATTGTCAAGAAACTGTTCATAAGGGGGGGTGGCTTTTTTCCTCCATGTGCTTGAAGTGTCCTGGCTTAGGGATTACATTTTTTTACTATTTTTAATTTGCTCATAACAATATTAAGCATTATTTTCCCTTACTTTACCTACTGCGCCAGTTTGATACAATGTTTTATTATCGAAAATATTAATTTATATTTTTTGTGGCCCAACAATTCGCTGGTGAGCTTTTTAGGCTCAGTACCCCACCTTTACCCGGAGTCGGCTAAGATGGGCTTCAGTTTCCTTTGACCCTAGTAAAGGATAAAATGCTTAAAAAAAATAGCATGACATGTTTACATTGTGGGTGGCATGGTGGTCATGGCTTCGAGTCCTGGGCTTGGCATTCTGCTGTAAATCCGCCCAATTCTGTATTATTAGTACACAAAATACAGTACTTACAATTTCTAAAAACATACTGGGCATTTACCAGTACTCGAATGGTAGCTGTATGACCGACTACGACTGAAGGGTGTCATTAGAACTCAGAGAACATACTGCAGGTAATAAGCAGTCGACTGACGTCGGTACAATACACAGTATTCAGATGCAGCTGTTGTTTCTGTGGTCTAATTATAATAACATGCATGTATGTATTAAGCGATCTTCATTATCATCCCAGGCTCATCCCAGGTGTGTATCGCTGTCAGTGCATGAGTGACAGTCTCACACCGCCCCTTATTATTCTCTGTGTGTACGTCTGAGTGCATTTGATGTCTTGTCCTCCTGCCTTTGTGGAGACACGAGAAAACATTCATGCTGATAAAATAAAAGGGACGTTTATTTTTTTTTCCACCCAGTCTTTATATTTTTCCCTAGTTGCCACCAAAAATGTTTGAGTAGATACGTCAGTTTACTCCCCTCCACCCCCAATAATCATTACTCCCAAAAATTATTACTAGAATGCCTTGAGGCTTTTTTCTGATAATACATATCAATTATATTAATCATATTAAGGTACCGGGGAGGCTGGAGCCTATCTCAGCCAACACTGGGTGAAGGCATACACAGGAACAGCTCGCCAGACCATCGCGGCAACACAAACACAACCATTCAGCCAAACAAACTTACACCTGGGGCAATTTGGAACAGCCAATTAGCTTAATGTGCATGTCTTTAAGCTGTGGGAGGAAACCAGAGTACGCAGAGGAGCAGGCAAGCACCTGCAAACATGCAAACTCCACACAGAAGTGCCCTTAATGAGCCCAGGACTAAAGAACCAATCATTGTTTTAGTATATATTACATGGAAGCATAAAGAAAAGCAAACTAAAGCAAGTTTATATTTACATTTACATTTAGTTTATATTTTAACCAATACAAAGGCAGGTCAGGTAAGTGCTGTGCACTGACCCAAGATACATGTACTGTTTATTTAGCCTACACACTCATAGTTTAGCACATACTGCACTAAAATGTAAGTACCCATCTACCATGAAGGTGTTTAGTATATACTACACAGAAACACAGAAAAAACAAACTAACAAGATTTTATGGTCAGTTTTTCTATTTTTAAAGGCTGATAATTGTGACGCCACCTGCACCAAGTGATTGTGACAAACTGTGAGTGTCCGTCGTTTTGATTAGCCAATCAGAATAAGGAGTGCTTGCAATCCTCTGATAGGAGACCAATCAGATTGCGCCTTCCTGTGTAGAACATACTAAGAACTGCTATTTATTCTTTGGCATCGAGAATACTTTATATTTTTAGTATACTCTTCTTTGTACATTCATTCATTCGCCAAAATGTTTAATCCTACTAGGGAGGCTGGAGCCTATCTCAGCCGATTTTGGGCGAAGGGGTACACCCTGAAAAGTTCTATGTGAAGACTCAACCCTTCGTAGAGCCAAAACACACACACTGAACCATTTACACTCAGGATTGTGGGAGGAAACCGGAGTACCTGGAGGAAACCCATGCAAGTACGGGGAGAACCAGGCCTACTTTACTAAGAAGTTTTGTTATACCATGATTTAAGATGTTTAAAAGGCATGCCAGCAAACATGGAGAGCGCTGTGGTTATTATTTTCCATTTGTAATAGTGTTTATTAGATTCTGTGTTAAAACGAGTGTTTAAAAAAAGTGATTCCTAATGAATAAGTCTACATGATTTACCATTCTCTCTCTCTCTCTCTCTCTCTCTCTCTCTCTCTCTCTTTTCTTTCTTTGTGCGAAACAGACCAGATGGACAGATGACTCGCTGACTCTGTTTTAAAGGGTGAGAAGACCCAGGAGGAAAATAATTTTGTCTCCTAGATTATCTCCTATATCCTGATGAGAGGTGTGCCCCCCCCTCTATTTTGTGTCTTCCCTTGTTCCCTCTTCCGTTCTCTCTGCCGGAACAGATGGAGTGTATTTCGCGTTCCCTCTCAGCCTTGAGGAAGCGTTACAGTAAAGCCGATATGCCGTGATCACGGACAGAGCTCATCTGTCAAACACACCTTGTTCAAATTTCGGGCCTTCAGCTGTGTTTTGGACGCCATTTGAGGCAGAAAAAGAGTTCCAGTAAACACTCGGCAGACTTCACTTGCCTTGCAGAACACACACACAGACACACAGACACACAGACACACACACACACACACACACACACAGTTCGATGTGAGTATGCTGGAGCCAGAAAGCACCTGGAACTTCAGAAAGAACTGCTCATCTTAAAGTAGATATAAACTGTTTTCATGCTGTGATGAGGAGAAGCTGCTGAGTGCTAGCACATTACACACACACACACACACACATATACACCATCCTTGTGAGGACCTACCATAATGTCAAAAACACCATCCTTGTGAACCCGTTTCATATTGACACACATCATGACACACACTATCCTTTTGAGGACATTTTATAATTTTACACACCATTTTTTTGAGGACCTTTCATAATGTCTCACACACCCCGTCTTTGTAAGGACCTTCCGTAATGTTACTCACACCATCCTTGTGAGGACCTTTCATGTCTCACACCGCGTCCTTGTAAGGACCTTCCATAATGTTACACACACCATTTTTTTGAGGACCTTTCATACTGTCTCAAATATACCATCCTTTTGAAGGTCTTTAATAATGTTACACACACACACACCCTCTTTGTAAGGACCTTTGATAATGTCTCACACACACTATTTTTTGAGGACCTTCCATAATTTTACACACACACCATCCTTGAAAGGGCCTTTCAACAAACAACTAAATGTTTTGTTGTGGTTATTGTTTAAACAGTGCAAGAATATTAGCTTATTCTTGTGGGGACATTCCGCAACCTCGGCAAAAATAAATAAATAAATAAATAAATGACCAGTTTCAATGACAAGCGAATAAATAGTATATATAGAATAAGTAGTTTGTTTTTGAATATTCCAGGTATACGTATACTTGTAGGGACATTCTTTTCTTTAATAGTTTTTATTTTTAAAAAGAACAAATAAATAAAACATTATTAGAGGTTTTCCTTAAGCGACAAATGTCCTTACAATGACAGGAATACCTGATAGGACAATATGTTTGATCCGTACTAAGATATAAAAAACACATGCACCCTATCTCTGTTTAGAGAAAGCTGCCTTCAGGCTCCCATATGGAAAACTTTTAAAAAGATGCTTCATTATTTACCTCCCTGGGCAATTCGTCTGAAGTTGTTAAGGTCACTGTCGATCAATATATCATTGGCTCCGCCCCTGGTCTGTCTTGCAAAATCATAATAAAAAATGCATTCAAAATGTATGGACTGGAGCAAAACATAACATCCAAGGTTTCAGGTGAATAGATCTGTGTCTACACTGCATGTTCTGTTTGTGACTGGAGTAGGAAAAGAAATGAAATAATAATAATAATAATAATAATAATAATGTGCGCATGTGTTTTAGGATTAACCCTGGGCCTGCACCGCATCCAAGTGTGTTTGATTACGTCATAAATCATATACGTATTGTACATATTTCACGCGGCGTTGAAAGGGAACTCAAAACAGTTCAGTCCTCGAGGGGAAGACGTGTATCTGAGCCGAGAGAGTGTTTGGCTTTGGTCGGGTTTAATGTATGGCTGTTCTTGCGCGCATGGAAGAAAGCGTTTCCAAACAACTCTCTCGGCTCTTACCGAATTTCACGCTTTTTTTTTAAGGTTTAATGCATCACTCGGAGAGGACTTATAGACCAGATGAGGCAGCTCGAAATATGTTATGCAAACTGCACGAGCATGTGGTTCCAGTTTGAGATCTGCAAGAGATTTGGTGTTTGTTTGGAGGAGGATTTTCCTTCTTTTCCTTCGGCCTTTTTTTCCTCACAGGAAACATGGATGGACACATGTACGCATGTATGGCTAGTATAGGTGTAGGCTTGCTTATGTTTTACTACTGCGCAAGTGGGAGCAGCTTGTACTGACTAGATTTCATGCACTGCTTAGAAATTTCGAAATTGTGTCAAACGGAAGGTAAAAGGAATTAAATTCACCATTAACAGTGCGGAAGAAGTCGTCAAACATCTGTAATGTTTGATGATAATCTTCATTCTGTGGAGGCTCCCCACCACATACACACACTGGGCTCTGTCTGTTTTGCATTAGGACAGTTACCTTACTCTCTGTTTGGGCAGGAAGCGCCCCTTTAAGATATGGTAGTGGCAGACAGGCGTCTTCTGTAATTGCCTGCCATACTTCAGCGGCCTTATTGGATTTCACGGCCCACCATGGACCTCGCTAATTAATGTCAGAACCTTAGCCCGTCGTATTTTGTCCACATCCCCTAACGATCCAGAGACTAAACAGAGTCACAAAGGGCAGCAAGGACCATATTCCCACAAACAAAAGCTCCCATGGCCCAGGCATGACCCGCGTGCATGTGTGGATCTGTACATACATGCCAGAGAGAAAGAAAAAGTAAAGGAGTCAGCGTTTGGTCCTGCTGGGAGTCGCTGTAATCGCATTAACCCCCAACCTTGGCCAAAACAGCTCCTCATTTGTCTGCCCAGTGCCTCGTCCTGCTGATTGACACCCTCATCTCTTCTCATCTTTCGCCCCTGTGGCTTTGGAGATCTCGGAGAGCATCCAAGGTCAAGACATTTGTGATCACACATCAGCACGTTGATGTAACTGTTGCTTATATTTTCAAACCTCTATTTTACTCGACTATGATGTAGAAGAAGAATTTTAAAAATGTACTTAATGGGGGCATGAAAGCAGAAAAGGTGTTGTCTGTTTAGTCTTTTATACCTGTAGCTTTATACTGGGGATGCCAAAAGACTATCTAGAAAAGAATACAAAAAATTGTTGTTTTGTTTGTTTGAGTTTGGAGCGGTTTAAATTTTACTACAGTTTTATCCAGAGTTCTCAATAATTCTGTACTAGTCTGGTGACTGTCCAGTTACAAGCTCTACAGAACATACTGTACCTATACGTCCTCTCTTCAGGGGTCATCTTGCAAAAAACTTCCCTTGGTTGGAAAATTATTGAGGTCAGAATTTGTGCAAGTTGGTGGTGATACGATTTACCACAGTGGAATATTTTACAAACTTAGCTTGTTTTTTTTATGCTAGAACGCTATTGCCTTATAGTCATTGAGAATGCTACTTTTGTTTGTTAAAGTCAACAGGTTTGGGTAAAGGTCGCCATTAAACTTTTCGGTGTTCTCCATATTTAGTTAAATTTCAAAGCCACTTTCAAGAGGTTTTATTGTCTCTGGAGGTGTTGCACATCAAAAAAGAAATGCTGTAGTCCCAAGCTCAACAAGGGTGTGGAATTTGAATGTTCCTTCTGTCTTTGTGAGGTTTTCTTCAGGTTGTCTGGTTCCCTCTCGAAGTCCAAAGATATTACACTAATTGGCTATTACAAAATTGCCCCAAGTCTGAATGGTTGTGTGTGTTAGCCTTGTGATGGATTGACAAGCTGTTCCGGGTCTACCCTGCCTTCGCCCACAGTCAGAAGGGATATGCTCCAGCCTCCCTGTGACCCCTGTCGGATTAAGTGGCTCGGCAAATGAATGAATAAAGTTACTTAGCTAGTTAAGTGAATTAATACAGTCTAGGAAAAATAAACGGCTAATGACTGTGCAGCTAAAATAAGTTCATGATCTTCATGCCCTCAATAAACTGCCACCAAGACAATGGCTAACGTTTTATCTACAGTATAAACTGCGGCATTCTTCCTTTACACTGGAGGTATTATGGTTCATTTTAGACAGAGTTTCAAGATATCTACACGTTTCTGACTCTGAAAAGGTCATCTATCACCCAGTCCATCCGAAACGTAGCAGATTCCACCTCAGTTGTTGTGTACCGTGCAACAGGTAGCACAATTCCCAAGCACGAATTTAATTATGACACTGAGGAGAATCTCATCATCATTACATTTTGCACAAGCATGCAATGTTCATACAAATTATGCAGGTTCCTGGTCCCCAGATCACTGGATTGTTCTACCAAAAAATTCATATTGCCACCATGATCTCATTGGGCTGTATACTTGTTATGTATGTGCATGTTTTCTAACCACTCCCTGTTTTTTTTAATCTAATGCCGACAGTCCGAGGCAAAGACTACAAAGCTGTAATCCTTTTATTCTCAATTCAAGCTGTTTAGTAATCCCAGTGTGTAGATAGAGGACATAAAGGTACAACACACTAGCATAGCTAGGCCAGTTCAAATGCAGGACAGTGGGAAGTGGGCCTCACCAGATGGAACAGGTTCTGGCTTCCCTGCATTTTTGGACCCTCCACCTGCTAGTAGATGCCAGCACGCTCAGGAACCTGGCACAGATGAGCTGATATTTCAAGGGTGTGCTACTCTGAAAGCCCAAATCAGATGGAATTGGTCACATGGCTCAGATTAAGCCATTTTGTTGCAAGGAAGGCAAACAAACAGCAACACCTCACCAACTGTTCCAGTTCATAATGAGACCAGGAGATTCAGAACATTTTTTGCCCCAGGCTCCAACTTGTTTTTGCTGATTACTGGTATTCCATATCTTCTTTGGCACTTACTATACAAACACAACTACCTTTTGGTACACTTTATAAAGACTATAGCTTGTCTTTTCCCATTTTTAACCACACATTGATGTTGGCTGGGTTGCGCTGAGCTATTTGAACCTCACAACAAGATTCTCTTGGCAATCAGACCATTACTATTTCAAGCTATAATATCACTATCATGCTGTGAACAGCCCACTACACCAATAACATCTGGTCAGTCATGGTCCTATAATGGTTTCTTTTCCATACAATGTATTTGCCATATCCGCTCATCACCTTTATGGTCGTTGTTGCTAACCGTCAGTCTGTTAGTTGACTAGTACATAAAGTTAGCAAAGGACCATTTGTAGGGACATGTTAGTAAAAACTTTATCTTAGTCAGGGTTGTAATAGATCAGGAATCTATGCTGGGAATCTAACTGTCAGTGTGTATAAATACAAGTCTGGATGGGATGCCACTCATTCATGACTTGCTCCGCTATTCAAATGTAGCATCGGGTGCATTAAACACCATTTTGGAATAGAGCTATCATACAGTTATTGCAAAAATGCAGCAGGGGATTGAATCGGTTTTTGTATCCACCCAGACTAGGAAGTAGTGAATCGTTTTCTCTGTACACCATGTAGACGTTTCCATTAAAGAAAACCTTTCAGGATGATAAAAGACACATTCACTCACTCATTTGTCGAACCGTTTATTCCTACTTGGGTGGCGGGGAGGTTGGAGTCAATCTCAGCCGACACTGGGAGACCATGAACAACTCTTTAGACCATCACAGGGCCAACACACACAACCACTCATACTCACATTCACTTGCAATTAAGGGCAATTTGGAACAGCTGCTTAGCCTAACATGCATGTCTGGACTATGGGAGGAAACTGGAGCAACCGGAAGAAACCCACACAAGCACAGCGAGAACATGCAAACTCCACCCAAAAACATCCCCGCTAAAACCCTGGACTTGAACCCAGGATCTTTGTGCTGTAAGGGCGGACGTGCTAACCACTATGATACCGTGCCGCCCATAAAGGAATCAGCAAATACTTAATACTAAACTATTTTATTCATTTAGAAACAACAGTGATCCTGAGAAGCATTATGGTGGCCACTCTGGGAAACCTTTGGCGATAGCGCAAACCACTGGAAATAACCAAGGGCCTGAATGCTTCTAGTGGTGCTCCCACCAACCAGGGCATTATTTCAACAGAGACCACCAAGCGTTTCCCAATGGGCTGCCATGTTTAGTCACACTTATTGATATTACAGAGTAACCACTCCACCTAAGTATACAATGTATGTTTTTTGAGGGTGGGAGAACATCTGTAACTTCACACAAACTGTAATCAAAGGTCAGGATCAATCCGAGGAAAGATAGCACTGTGTGAAAGAGGGAAAAGAAAAAAATGCGAGGTGGGTGGAGCAATTAACAAAGACTTGTCCATATGGTACTTTTTTAGAGAGGTAAATATCAATGACATTTAGGAGATAAAGCTTAGATAGAGACTACCAGTCATGGATATCTTGGTGGGGGGTCGGGGTGATAAGGGAACAGAGCAAGTCCCACGACAGCTAATATCCTAAAGTTAATATACAAGTGAAGAGTTGGAAACACCTTGGCAGGGATGGGGTGAACAAGAGTGTGGTTTTGGAAGGAGTAGAGCCTGAATAAAAAATTAATAATTAAATAAATAAAGACTTAGCTCCTGGCTCCTCAGCTATGCTTTTTAAACAGAGTTCCCTCTAGGACTATGGAGGAGAGGCGAGGAGTGCGGAAGAGAGAGTCTGTCAGCAGTGGTGAATAAAGAGCTCAAGTTTTGCAGAGAAAATGCAAGGATAGGTGATGGGGGAATATCGCAGTGGGGGGAAAGTAGAAGACGAGTGAGATATGCAGTCAGGTACATTTTTTATTAAAGCTTGACCTTCCCAGCAAGAAAAGAAGAGCACCATAAGGGGACAAACTGTCTCCCTTTTCGAGGCTGCAGCCCAGTACATTCAAATCAGTGCACGTTCAACCGAAGCATGACTCTCGCTTTAATTCTCAGGCAAACTTTGCACTGCCTGGCTAACCCTTATCTGTAGAAACCGGACATTTTTTTTTACTTCCCAACAGGTGGAATAGATTCCAATGGGATTCAATGGAACTGGAAACCTCACCATTTACTTTAGTCAATAGTATGAGTGCAATGTGATGACACTAGCTGTATTTGCTCAGCGTGCCATATTTAAATGCAAACACTAGGGAATGAAACCATATGTAGATCTGACAGCTCCTCAACCTCGGCTACATCACTTGAGCATATCATTGATTTCAGATAGAGATGTGTGCAGAACTGCAAGCTCAGGTGTAGTTATTGTTTTTTGATTTTCAACCGAACGTTCACTCAATTGCCAAAACACTTAATCCTACTAGGGTACCGGGGAGAAGCCCGACTCTGGGTGTAGGCACGGTACACCTTGAACTGCTTACCAGACCATCACAGAGCAACACACACAACTATTCTCAATCACACTCACACCTAGGGGCAATTTGGAACAGTCAGTTAGCTGAATGTGCATGTCTTTGGACTGGTGGAGGAAACTGGAGTACCTGGAGGAAGCCCACACAAGCACAGGGAGAACATGAATCCTTCACAGAGAGACACCCAAGCCTGGGATTTGAACCCAGTATCTACTTGCTGTGAGGCAGACGTGCTAACCACTACGATACGGTTTCAAACCCCTTATCTGCCTATTCTGAATAATGTATTCATGATGAACCTGATCAGAAGTGAATTAAATCTTTTCCTCTGAATTATGGGTAATTGTTTCATTTGATTATACTTCGTTGGTCAACTTCACCTTTTAAGTAAAGGACCCTTTACAGAATTGTTGCTTTTTGTACCATTTTTAATTGAATATATCTGTGAGGAAGCCTTTGTGAAACAAAACATTTTTTAGTCTTTGGTGTTAAAATACTTCAGTGCATTTAAGGTAGTAATGGAAGGAAGATCCAAAAAAAAAAAGAAAAAGAAAAAAAAAATCCATGACCAAGGCCATTTCGGAGAAATTCCTGGGCTGGTATGTGCTTCTATCATTGGAATTCTTGAGGCCTTGTTGAATT
>JAOUQZ010000041.1:19522954-19527954 GCA_028564935.1 Neosilurus hyrtlii | reverse complement strand
TGCTGTCTTCCCATCAGTGTGTGTGTGTGTGTGTGTGTGTGTGTGTGTGTGTGTGTGTGTGTGTGTGTGTGTGTCTAGGTGTGAAGGTGGGTGACCCTCATTAGTAACTAAATGGTATCAGCAAAATGCAGAGCTTCATTAATCAGCTAGTCGACTGGCCAACTAGGCCAGGTCAGCTTCAGCCTCTTCAGTGTCCCTTGCACTCATTTTCTATCCATAGCTCTCAATCTCTTCATTTCCACACACTGCTGGAAAATCATATTCAGGTACATTGGCAAACTCAGAAGGTTCAATTGATGTAAATCTACTTAAGGTTTTCTCTCATTTGCCAAACTACTTAGTTACTAGGTTCGGGGGAGGCTGGAGCCTATCTCAGCCGACACTGGGCTAGTATATCTTGAACAGGCCTTGCAATGGACTGGCACACTCTTTAGTGTGTACCCCACCTTTGCTCAGAGTCGGCTGAGATAGGCTTCAGGCTCCCAGCAACTCTAGTAGAATTAAGTGGTTTGATAAATGGATGGATATTATATGTCAATGAATGGTTGTTGTTGATTTTTAACTAATGACTTGCTTTTAAGGTTCATTGAGTATTATCAGTCTGTATTTTCTATCTCAAAATTTTTTCATTATTAAATTTGTATTTATTTGTTTCTCTGACTGTGTATATCTAGCTGTCTAGCTATTTATTTATGTTATTGTAGGTTTAATGGTTCTGAAGAAAATTTCGGGCAAAATTTTAAAATTAAATAAAATAACTAGAAGCACTCAGAGTGCAAACCTCCACCCCTCTCTCTCTCTCTCCCTCCTTTACTTTGGTGAGTAATACCAAATCTATAGCAGTAACACAATCTTTTGCATGGTATTGATTGATAAAAGATAAAAACTATTTTATAGGACCTCCTCCTCTTGCTGGAGATGAACCAAAAAGTAATAATTTGTTTCTTGATCCATTCTCCACCTTTCCTGAAGATTTCAGCAAAATCCAGTTCTAACTTTTTTTGCAAAGTTGGTCACAAACAGACAAACACCGGCAAAAACATGCCTTGGCTGAGCTAGAAATCCTAATATGAAAGGTTTTACTGCTAATGAGAGACATACCTTTCTTGGGGTTATGCAAATTATACAAAGTGGGAAAAAAAGAATTTTAATTGAATATGTAATGAGGTAACCAACATTAAACCCATTTATATACAGGTCGGAAAATGGACTTAAGTAGCCACATAGCTCATTTCTCAACATATCCAAAACTTCCCATAGAACACTGCCATAACATTCAGTACGAATGTCGGTACCTGGTAATTACTGTAAATTTTTATTACGAGAATATGAATTGTACATAATGGCATGGGTTAGAAACTTTTAGGAGTTTCCTGAGAGCACATATTTTTTAGAGTATATAACCTAGTCTTTACTGAACTAATTGCACATCAAATCAATAATTTAAAAACATTTACTTTTGATCTTTTTTTTTTATCTTCACAATGAATTTTTAGCATTACTTTAAATCTGTTTTTCCAATTAAAATGGCCATCATGAATAAGCGTCATCTCCAAAGTCTTTAAGAGAGATTAAATGAGAGACAGAGAGCTGGAGAATCGGACTGGGGGTGATGCAGACGCTCAGCACTACTGTCCATCTTCATTAACTTAAGCACCATCAGCAGTAATGGAAAGGGGGGAAAGGAACGACTGACGCATTTACCCCAAATGAATATGTCTCGTTCTAGTTCTTTCTCTCTCTGGACTTTCCTTTCGTTCTCGTTATTAATTTTTTATATTGAAATCCTGGCTAAATATAAGAAGTAGATGAAAAAAGATAAGACGAGGTACATCTGATGGTTAAGAAAGTGTTCTAAGTGGGTCATTAACAGAAAAAAAAATATTGCAGCTTGGTTTAGAGCTCATGGTTTCTCTGCCACCAACCAGCCTGAGAAAGAAAAAAATCCCAGGTTCTCTTCTCTTCATGAAATCTGAGCAAATGTCTGATCTGTCTGCTACGCCTGAATAAATATTACACTTCTAAAGATCTGCAGCTGAACGCTGCAAAGGACCCAGAAGTATTTTTCATCCTTTTGTGTTTTGTAATAGGTTAGCTAATGTTCTTATCAGGTCGGTTGCAGAAGCCATTTTTACCCTTTATTTTATCTACCTTGAAAAAGAAATATGTTTGTTTATAAAAAAAAAAGCAATCCACCTCACAGCAAGAAGGTCCTGGGCTTGGCGAAGGCGTTTCTGTGTGGAGTTTGGATGTTCTCCCCTTGCTCGCATGGATTTCCTTCAGGTACCCTAGTTTCCTTCGACGTTACAAAGGTGTCGTTACATTAGGTGACCTGGCTGTGATGAGTGAGTGTGAAGGGTTGTTTGTGTTGGCCCTGTGATGGTCTGGCAAGCTGTTCAGGGTGTACCCCGCCTTCGGCCAGTGTTGGCTGAGATGACCCTAGTAGGCCCCCCAATGGCCATAGTAGGAGTAAGGTTAGTCTGTTGGGCTTTTACACACACTCATCAGGCCGGTCCTTATCCCTGAAATCCACAGCATGAAGCGACCAGGAGTTCAAGTCCTCCCGGATGGGATGCTAGTCCATTGCAGGTTACCTTCCCATTATTTTTTACTGGTACCCATTTACACTGCTGGGTGGACAGAGGCACACTTGTGGTTAATACCTTGCCCAGGGGTCTTAGCCCAGTGGGGGTCTAACAGATCATGAGCCCAGCACCATAACCAATGTGCCAACGGCCCCACAAGTAGGAGTAAGCCATGTGGTAAACGATGGTGATGAAACTAGGTTGCGTAATAAGGTGAGCAGGTTTCCACAAAATCCCAACAAATGATTTAATCCATTGTGGTCTGAATGATGACAGTACGAGTCCCACACCCAGCCATGAAATATATCCATGACTGTTTTACGTGCAATTTAAAGGGTGTGTTGGGGATTTAGAATCTTTTTTTTTAAGAGTGTGCAGAAGAATGTGGGTCCTCACACAAGCCTTATTGGACCCAAGTGCAGGGCTCGATTGATGAAGCAGAAAATGGACCTGTTAACTGAAAAATGTGGATCCAAGAGTTTTGCCAGGAGGTTATTGATTCCTTGTATAAAATTGAAGATTAATATTTAAAAATAATAGAAATTCCAGTATGAGTTTACTGAATTGAGCAGCCATGCATACCTTTTGCATGTAAATTGGTTTCTACATATGTGAAAGACCACCTACTAGATCTCAAAGAACATGGGTACCATTAGTAGGAAAAGAGACAGCGGTGTCCCTAAAGCACCAGAAAGTAGGTGGGTGGGTGGGTAGGGGCATACAGGGGTGCTTTGTGAGAATTTTGAAGTTATTTTCCCCTATGGATAGATATGGATAACATCTGGTTTAGTCATTGTCACTGAAATTTTATGAGAAATCTCTTAACTTATATTCGAATTTATAGCTCTATGTAATAATTTAGCCCTAGCCATGTCAATTTTAACAGTTTATGTTCAGTAACATACACTTAGGGAGCACTTTCCAATGAACAGCTGTACACCGACTCATTTAGGCAACTTTCTATCATCAAAAATCCCAGATTTCCTCTGGAATAGTGTAATATTAACAATAAATTCTTCTGAGAAGGTTGACTGTAGTTTTGTAAGGTTTAAACACTGTCTAAATGTTTAATGCGATTTGATGTCACATTTTATTTTTACTTATTTATTTAAGTTTGCTAATTATTAATGGTATCACCAAAATTTGTGGCTATATTAAAATTGGAAGTGAATTGGCTGAGTTACTTTATTGGGATTAATTTTATTTTATTTATACAACAATGTATGTTATTTAGTTATTTATTTTTTATTTTTATTTTTTTTAACAGAATATATTTTACAGTAAAATGTTTTATTACCCCCAAAAAAATTGTTAATAGTTTATTTATTAATCAAAAGTCTTATAGGCTTCGTGTCTGTTGCTTAATAAAGTTGAAACAATTCTAAAAGGTTTATTCACTTTGTATCAGACAGAAAACGGAGGCATCTTACTCAAAAGAAGTTTATTTCACAGTGATGAACGGGTCATTGTACATTATCCCATGACCACTTACTAAAAAAAATTATAATTTCAGCTAATTAGAACCTATCAAAATTAAATATTTAAATTGGCAGTGTAATAATTGTTGTTGTTATTATTTGTAGTAGTAATTTCAAGTAAAATTAAAAATTACAAATGTCAATAAAAATGGTATAAAAGTAAAATTAAAGTAAAAAAAAATAAAATATTTATATTATTATCTGTAGTGGTAACAACAATAACGTGGAAAGTAGAAAATTAAAAAAAATTAATAATAAAAAAGTAAAAAAAATAAAAAGCAAAAAGTGAAATGTTATTTCATATTAATAATGTAAAATTTTTAAACTGTAGGTAAAAATAGTAAAACAATGTGTGTTTTTTAAAATAATTTTTAAGTGTTTATTATGCGATGCAATAATGGCACATTAATACAAGTTTTTTACTGTGGAATGCCTAGACACCTCTGAACACAAGTGAACCCCCTCCTCCATGTGAAAGTTCACACCAGAAACAAATAATAAGTGACTCATGAATTGAGGTTCTTTGCCTTCCCTTGGGCTGTGACGCATTTACAAACAAGTTTCACTGCAACAGGTGCTGGGAGTCCCATGACATTCTCTCTCGCCTCTCTTTGGCATCTCTCTCCCCCTCTCAGTCTGGCTGGTTTGTAGGCTTGAGTGGCCAGTACTGCGCTGCACATCCAGGATAAGAGGTGATGACCCTGTGTGACGCCGCATGGTGCTCTGGGAGTAGATGAAAGGAAGGACGTCCAGGCCGCTGCCATTACCCATCTGGAATAGCGAGTAACCTGAGTACCACCTCGCAATCAGAGGTAGTTCAGTCAGGCTTTTTGCAGGATGGCGGAGAGGAAGAGAATAACTCTGAGTGTGTGTGTGTGTGTGTGTGTGTGTGTGTGTGTGTGTGTGTGTGTGTGTGTGTGTGTGTGTGTGTGTGTGT
>JAOUQZ010000041.1:19506079-19522184 GCA_028564935.1 Neosilurus hyrtlii | reverse complement strand
GTGTGTGTGTGTGTGTGTGTGTGTGTGTGTGTGTGTGTGTGTGTGTGTGTGTGTGTGTGTGTGTGTGTGTGTCAGCGTGCATTACTGCAGAAGCCAGCCAAGGCCACTTGGGCTACACATTGTCCTGCCAATCAAGGTGAAATCCAACATTCCAGCACTCTCGAACTGACTAAATAGAAAGAGATGGATATTATACCTTTGCCAAGACACCATTATCAAATGATCAACTGATCAACAGATCCTACAGCTTTTGCTCTTACATTTATGTATATGAAGTGATGCTAGAAAATATTTTATGTGTGCATGATCCTTCCCATTTTCTCCCCTGAATGTAGTCGTTTCCAGTCCCCACTCACCAAGTATTACCTTCCCTATAATACAACCACCAACAACCAGAGAGGGGCATAAGAATGCACATGCCCCCTCTGTGACATGCAATGCTGCCTCCCGCCTCTTTATGAACTTCTGCGCATGCATATTTGGACGTGGCCTAACATCCTCGGAGTGAAAGTTCTATCCGCCCCCTGGCACGAATGAGCTCACAGATGCCCATGATAGGTTGGTGATCGTTGTGAATGACAGGGAAGTAGACACATGTCCTCCCTCCTGTGAGAGCTCAGCCAATTAGTTTCCACGGACTCCCGGTCACAGATGGCTGAAGCACTTTGTCGATGCGCCATCAGCGTTAAAATACTAAATACTCTGTGACTTGAGTTTTAAAATGTATTGGATTACACATATGCTTAAGACCACTTTTTGTTCATATAATTAATTTAATGTGGATTACCTGCACAGGGTTCACACATCAGGGTTGCCAGATATTTCTTAAAGAGAAGAGACAGAGGCTTAGTTTTTCCATGCTGTCAAAAAAATAGATTAGAGAAAGGCAGTGGACAGTGTTTTATTTATCTATCTATCTATTTATTTATTTATATCTGTTAAACAACATGATTTAACATAAAAACAACAGAACCAAAAAAAATGCTAAAATGAACCTCTAATGCTACCAATATGTTGCCGAATGCCTCTCATTCTCTTATTTGCCAAAACGTTTAATCCTGCTGGGATCATGGGGAGGCTGGACCCTATCGAAGGCAGAACACCCTGAACAGCTCGCCTGACCATCACAGGGCAACAAACACACACAACCACTCACACCTAGGGTCAATTTGGAAAAGCCCAGTAGCCCAGGGTGCATTTCTTTGGACTGTGGGAGGAAATCTGAGAAAATGGAGGAAACCTAGAAAAAGCATGGGGAGAGCATGCAAACTCCACAGAAACACCCGAGCCCGGAACCTATTTTGGAATTAGCCTACTGTGCATGTGTTTGGAATGTGGGAGGAAACCTGAGTTCCTGGAGGAAACCCAGCCCAGGACTCAGACCCTACTTGCTGTGAGGCAGAAATGCTCGCCGCAATGCCACAGTGCCTCCCGTTGCCGCATGACTTTGTACTGAGTGTGGTTATTATATTCATTACTGGATTTCGTTTAACTGAACAATAATTTCCACCTTTATTTGTTCGGGGAGGCACGGAGGTGCAGTGGTTAGCCAGTCCACCTCACAGCAAGAAGGTTTTGGGTTTGATTCCCAGGCTCATGCATTTCTATGTGGTATTTCAGAGTTCATGTTTTCCCTGTGCTTGTGTGTGTTTGCTCCTGGTACTTCGGTTTCCTCCCAAGGTCCAAAGATGTGCACATTAAGCTAATTGGCTATTCCAAATTCCCCCTAGGTGTAAGAGTGTAAATGGTTGTATGTGTGTATTCCCCTGCGATGGTTGGCAAGCTGTTGAGGGTGTACCCCGCCTCCGGCCAGAGTCGGCTGAGATAGGCTTCAGGTTCCCTCTGACCCTTGTGACGAATTTAGCCATTGAGTGAGTGAGTGCTTTGCTCGCTTGTAAAGTAGCACTTGATGCAGCACATCTGATTATTTTCCACAGGATAATTTCTTGCTAGCATGTGAGTTAGCGGAAACACAACGTATCAATGAAGACTACAAAAGCTGTTATTTGAATTGTTTTTTAGTCCCATACTGTAGACTTTCAAACCCACCCAAGCACTCATCTGCCATGCTTTCATCTCGGTAGGTGTTGAAAAATTTATACTCCTCTCTCCTCATGCATAACTCAACCCTGAAGACAGCCATACGCACCATATATATTGATTTGCGTGTAGATGAAATGATGTTGAGTTCTGATTTTTTTTTTTTTGTGCCGAGGTCTCTGCTGAACCAAGATAAACATGGAAATCGGTGTTATTAAGTTGTGGCTCCGGGTTATGTCCTGGCAGTGAGATAAGCCTTGCAATGACTTCATTTTGTCAGTTTATTATGCACTCGCTGCCTCATGGGGGTCATTACTTTATTGGGAAGCAGCCTACTTTTCCACCCTAGTCCCCTAGCATGATGCGTAGCGGCTTAGCAGGGCTGTAATCATCTTCCATCAGCCTGCTGTGCCCCTGGTGCTCTAGCAGGGTAGCATTGCAGAGGACACTCACTGTCTGTCCTGGATTAGTGGCATCAGCAAGAACTCACCCCCTCATGGGAGGGCTTATTAGCTGCTAGCAGCCGAGACCCATTCCCGAGCACATTAACACCGTAATATTACACCCTAATGAGGTGTGGAAAATCTCTGTCTGAACAAACTTGTCACACACTTCTCCCACATTCATCCCAGATTAGGCTCCACCCCCTGCAACCCACACAGTACATTCTGGATGGTTTGATTTTCTGTCTGAATATAATTGCTCTCATTTATGTTTTCCTCAATGGCCCTTTTCTTTTTTCTTCTTTTGTCTGGCAAGTTGTTCAGGGTGTACAACCCCCCCCCCTCCCCCCGCACCCAGTGTCAGCGGAGACTCTTCATGACCCTAGTAGTGATTGCTCCTAGGTGAGATTGTGATTGTGAATGGTTCTGTGTCTGTGATGACCTTGCAACTGACTGGCAAGCTGTTTAGGATGTACCCCGCCTTTATACAGAGCTGGGAGGGGCTTGAACCTTGCAACAGTCCTAATAAAGGCTGAAATGACATGAAAAAAAGGCTTCAAAAATTCCAAAAAAGTCCAAAATTCCCCATCAAATCACACGTCTGTTGGAAGGGCTGGACAAACAAGTCTGATCCATGGAGGCTCCACATGCAAGGACATCCAGGATTGGATCTGCAGCAAATTTCTTGGTGCCAGATACCATAGCACAGCTTCAGACGTCTCGTAGGGTCCATACCATGATGTTCAGAGCTGTTCAGGAAGCACAAGAGGGACAAAGGCAAGATTATGCACATGGTTTTAATGTTATACAAAGCTAATGAGTTTATAGTTAGTGAATCACTAATTACTCTCATCAACTATTTTCCCAGCTGAACCGTCAATGTATTTATCTAGCACTCTCCACAGCGTCTATGTTCATCGAGCTAAAATGTATGTTTTAGTTTAATGGAGCAGCCTCCACAACGCTCTAATTCTTTAATACACCCACACGAAGCCTCCAGTTGAGCTTCCGTCTCAGGAGATTAGCATTGAGCACTGCCGCTAATTCCACATTCATTTCCAACAGACTCTCCCCATGCCAACTGACGGATCTGCCCACCGTTAAAAAAGGCCAGTATGAACCTGCTCTTTCAGACGTCGCTGCTTTTCGCAGCATTGTATTCATGTCGGCCCATTAATGCATCAGCAACTATTCAGCTTTTTTTTTTTAATCTGCCTCAAAGCCTCATGTTTATATCAGTTCTATAGCTGTATAGCTGTGTAGGTTTTACAGGGGACACGGAGGTTTAAATAAGACTGAACTGTACTGGGGAAAAGAATTGAGTAATTTCAGTAATTTTTTTTTTTTTTGAAAGAGGCTCGCGTAGGATGCTACACATAAAACAGCAAGGCACTTGATGGCTAGTAGGCACAAGCCAGGTTTAAAATGTGCTTCATGTTATAACCTTATCAGTATATTCACTTCAATCCAATTAGCAAACTTCTGTCTCATGTGTCTAGTGTGATTTTTATTTACATTTACGTTTACATTTATGGCATTTGGCAGACGCCCTTATCCGGAGAGACTTACATTTATCTTTTTTTTTCACAACTGATCAGTTGAGGTTTAAGGGCCTTGCTCACAGGCACAATAGTGGCAGACTGGTGGTACTGAGGACAACCAAGCAATTGATGCTTAAGGGCCTTGCGCAAGAGCCCAACAGTGGCAGCTTGGCGGTACTGAGGATAACTGAGCAGTTCAAGCTTAGGAGCCTTGCTCAAAAGCCCAACAGTGGCAGCTTGGTGGTAGTGGAGATAACTGTGCAGTTGAGGGTTACAGGCTTTGCTTAAGGGCCCAACAGTGGTAGATTGGTGGTACTGAGAATAACTGTGCATTTGAGGGTTAGGGGCCTTGATCAAGGGCCCAACAGTGGCAGCTTGGTGGTACTGAGGACAACTCAGCAGTTGAGGGTTATGGGCCTTACTTAAATGCTTGAACCCCCAACCTTCTGATCAATAACCCAGGGCGTTATCCGCTGAGCCACCGCTGCCCTACTCTACCTTGCTAGCATGTTTTTCTGATTACGCTTGATTTTTGTTAGCATAAATATACTTTAAAAGTCCTTTGTTTGTCTCCATTTCTAACTTGACAAACGTCACATTTTACTGCTAATATGCGGGGCTTCTTGCTGTTAGTGTCTTAGCATGGAGGAAAAAACTTATTCATTTGCTGACCAGCTTAATCCTACTAGGGTTCTTTGGAGTTTGGAGCCTATTTCAGCCGACTTTGGGGAAAGGCCGGGTACACGCTGAACAGCTCACCAGACCATTGCATGTGTGTCATTCTGATCTTAGAACCATATCTTCTTGTTCTTCTTCTTCGTATTATTATTATTATTATTATTATTATTAATATTATTATTATTATTATTATTGCAAGATATTGCTTTGTGAAGTCTTGCGTCACTCCGTAACAGGTTGTTGTAGCTGTACCGATCATGCTATGGTTTAAGTTTTGGGCTGAAAATGCACTACAGAAAATTATGTAATACCATTTAAGGTATATTTAAAAAAAAAAAAAAAAGAAAGAAAGAAAGAAAAAAATTTGGGTTTTTTTTCTACATTGAGGACAGCATGTTAATTGGAGATGCTGCTTATCTTAAAGACTGTGGATAAAATTATGAATTAACTTCAAGTGAACCGTAAGAGTAGCAGATAAGCATTCAATCAGATTATCCTTTCAGCGGCAGCGTTTTTCTTTAGTAGAGCACATCCAATAAATGAAAAAACACCTTGCAGTACTTTCTTAATTTGAGAAGTCAAAATTAAAAGCGTGATAAAATTGGGAATGCACACATTACTATTTCATGACCTCCGACTGGGTTCATTATGGTGTGTGTATGAGTTATTGTCAGTGCAAGCTATGAAAAAAAGGACGTGCTGGATCAGGTGCTATTTTATAATAATAAAAATAATTATAATAATAATAATAATAATAATAATAATATTTTCTAAGCCACTTAATCCTAAAAAGGGTCACGGGGAGGCTGGAGCCCATCTCAGCCTATTCTTGGAGAAGGTGGGAAAGACCCTGAATAGCTCTCCAGACCATTGCTGCATCAACACACACATACAACCATTCACACTCAATCTAACATTAGTTAAATGTGCGTCTCTTTGTACTGTCGGAGAAAACTGGCATACCCGGAGGAAACCAATGCAAGCACGGGAAGAACCTGCAAACTTCACACAGAAACTCCCCGAGCCTGGGAATCGAGCCCGGGACCTTCTTGCTGTGAGGCGGACGTGCTAAAAAGTGCGCCACCGTACCGCCTGGAAAAAAATGTTTTTTAAAAGCTAACGAGCTGTTCCAGATTCCATCTATGTGAATGTGAATGATTGTATGTGTGTTGGCAAGCTGTTAGGGTGTACCCAGCATTGGTCCTGAGTTGGCTGAGATAGGCTCCAGCCTCCCTGTAATGCTAGCAGGATAAAGCAGTTCAGCAAATTATTGAGTGGATCCATTAATTAATGTAGTCGGAGCTAGCATATCTAATCTAGTGGCATCTAATATTGATTAAAGAACAATCAATTTATATGGGTTACTTCGAATTCTCACTCACTCACTCACTCATTGGCCCGGAATGCCTAATCTTTCTAGGGTACTGCGTCACTAGGCGAAGGCTGGATACACCCTAAACAGCTCCCCAGACCATCGCAGGACCAACACACACAACCATTCATAGTCACACCCACACCTATGGGAAATTTGGATCTGACAATTAGCCTAATGGGCATGCCCATGGAATGTGGGAGGAAAACCAGAGTACCCTGAAGAAACCCAGGTAAGCATGGGGAGAACACCAAATAGACACTACTTCTACTCCAAATAGAAATGCCCTCGCCAAGCACGGGACTTAAACCAGGGACCTTCTTACAGTGAGGTGGACGTGCTACCTACTACGCCACCCTGTTTATTCTTTCATCAAGCGTTTTATCTTCTAGTTAAACGCTAGGTTCTTCACCGTGTGTCTTCTCAGGACATATTCCCTCTCTGCTTCTTCTTTCCCGTCTGGCTTGCTCATCATGGATTAAAATCTCCTCTGGATTCCTGAAATGAAGTTTTATGACAGTAAAGTGACAACACAGCTTTGATCTACTGGAATCAATTTAAAACCTGCATAATTATGGCTGTTTATCAAAATTCTGACCAGTCCCTCAAGGCACAGGGGTGCTCCTGTTGCATTGGATCCCGCCTTCTATCACATCACACTTCCTGCTTTATGATACTGGGTTGCGTTCGATTTGTCCACAGCAGCGTCCTCTGAAAGCACAATGTGGAACCAGGCTATGATTACAAAGCGGGATATGAATAATTTGAATTGACTTCTGGAGACTTTCTCTATTAGCTGGGATGAGTACTGAGGCAATTTTTAAGCCCTGGCTCAGAGGAGGGTGTGTGTGTGTGTGTGTGTGTGTGTGTGTTGTGGGTTGAGGTTGGATGTAGGAACAATGGTATGCGTGGTCCTTAAAATGAACTTCTCTGATCAACAGTGCAGAGAAATTAATTAGGCTTAATGAAAGTCGGGCAGCAGAGCGTCCTGGATGAGTGTCTCCTTCCCTCTCTCAATCACTTTCTCATTATACCTCTCTCTCTCTCTCTCTCTCTTTTCCTGTCTCACTCTCACTCTCTCTTTCTCTTTTATATCTTTGGAATACAATTACGGCGCATTCAGAGATGTGATGGCCAGTAGGCCTATCCGAAATCACTCCAAAATCTGTAAACAAAGAGCTACTGTGACATGCGGACAATAGACAATCCCCAAACAGCTAACACACCTGATCTTATTACCTTTCTTCCGAGCTTTCTGCCCTGCCAGAGGCTCCTCGAGCAATCAGCGATGTATTTAATTCTCCTTTACTTGTTTTTTTATTTATTTATTTTTCTCCTGTCTCTGTTTCTTTATAGCATGCAGGTGTAATCATGGCCAGAAGTAAACTGAAGGTTCAGATGATCATAATGACATGTTACAAGCAGCTAGTCAAAGGGGAGAGAGAGAGAGAGAGAGAGAGAGAGAGAGAGAGAGAGAGGGGTGAACAAGGAACAAAAAGAGTGCTGCATTGACAAGGTGAGCGACTATCATCCTGGAGATCACCGGTTCGAATCCAGGTTGATGTCATCCGCAACTGGGAGTCTCTGGGAGCTAATTGGCTGAGTGCTCATGGGATGCATGGCATACGTTTATCTCCCTTCCTGTCCCTCACAGCAATCACCAGCCAATCATGTGCTTCTGTGCTCACTCCTACAAACGGCCGGTATGTTAGGTCACCCATGAATATGCATGCACAATATTTCGTAAAGAGGGGGCATGTGCATACTTGCACCCATCCTTGATTGGTGGTCGTACGATAGGGAAGGCAATACTTGATGGGTGGAAAATGGATATGTCTAAATTACTTGAGGACACCCCGCCCCCCACCTTAAAAAAAAAAAAAGAAATCTTGATTTCTCATTTACCAGTCTACCAATCATTTCTACATGGGCAACAAGCAGGCATGGATCCAAGTGGGCATCTTAACTGGGACCCACTTGGGTCAACTAAGTGCGTCCCACTTTGGCAAGCCCAGATGGATACTAATGGGCAATGAACTCATGTGGCCAGCTGACATGGGCCAACTGTAGAACCCCTTTACAATCCCTTAAGGGACCCATTTTTTTAGCTCAATTACTTCCTAGCTGTAAATTCAGTCACATAACCACCCACTTTGCGCCACTTGAGAAAATCAGTGCCTGTCACTGCTTCTGGTCGCTGATTTTCATTGACTTTACATGGTTTTTTGATGCCACATTGCCATGAATTTTAATTATGGGACTTTTGTGAATGTCAAATTTCTTGTGTAAACCCTCATATGAACAAATACACAAAAATGTGTTTGTATCTAGCAAGATAAATGAGGCCAAAAGTGTGCGTGTGTGTGCCATGCAAAGGAAGATTTGAAATGTCCTTGTCCTGAGTACTCCAGATTTCTCATGCATGATAAACAACATTCCAAACACACACACACACACACACACACACACACACACACACACACACACACACACACAGTCTTAATGTAGTACTTTTACTCTCACTTATTTGCCGAACCACCATGGTTGCGGCAAGGTATCTCAGCCAACAATGGGCAAATGAGGGTTATACCTTGAACAGCTCACTAGACCATCGCAGTACTTTCATTGACATAATATAAGTAAATGCCAATCTTCATTCATTGAATCATTTTCTGAACCGTTTAATCCTTATTAGGGTCGCGGAGAGGCTAGCGCCCATCTCAGCCGACTCTGGGCGAGGGCGGGGTTCACCCTGGACAGCTCGCAGGCCATCAAATGGCAAACACACATACAACCATTCACACTCACTCCCGCACCTAGGGGCAATTGGGAATAGCCAGTCGGCCTACTGTGCATGTTTCTGGACTGTCGGAGGAAACTGGAGTACCTGGAGGAAACCCACGCAAGCACGGGGAGAACATGCACATATTGTGTAGAATTGTGTAGAGTACACCAAATAATTCCAAATAATTTATTGGTTATGTGCAGCAATTGATCCAGATCGTTCCTAAGACCCCTCAGATGAAAACATATCACTTTGAAATGTTCATATGCATACCCTTGATAGCACTGAATTACAATAATTGCATGTTGCTCCTTGGCAATTATCTTGTCTGAAGCTTGTGTACAGATAAAAAACGGGAAACGAACGACACATAAAATAAAATAAGTAGCGGAAGAGAGCCATCCTCCATCCTTGGTGCATTCCTAGATTCAGGAAAAAGCAGTTTACCAAAGATGAATGAAAAGTAACGCAGGATGTCGGACATTTCGGACCGATTCATTGGCACGACATTTAACAAAGAGCTCTATCCATTGCGAAGAGGTCAAAGGTCTCGGGTAGCATAATTACCTTTGTGTACTTGCACAAAGCAGGGCTTTTTGCACCCAAGATAGGCTTGATTATTGCTTTGACCTTTTTTTAATGTGCTATTGTCCGCATCCCAGCCACAGAACAGGTCAAAGTGGTGTATTGTGACGAGTGCAGTGTAGCCCACCAGGTTTATCTCCTCAGGTAGCTTGTTTCAGTGACCCGTGACCTGCTGAGGCCACACACGCTCGCACGCTGTCAATGACTCCTCAGTGCCATCAATCTGTCAATCCCTGGTCAGGAAGAGGCATTCAGTTATCTTTTGGCAAGATACAGGATACAGTCTCCCACACACTGTTCCCTCCACCCCAGATGGACGAAGGGATGTTCCAGGTGATTGAGTTTCCTAATCTGGCTCCATTCCTTTGTGCATTCAAGCTCATTTCAAGTGTCATATTGTTCAGAAGCAACCGAATGGCAAAGTTCTTCCAAGAATTACAAGGTTCCTTCCGCAATGGTTGCTCGAGCATAAAGGGTGCCCTGCAACGCTCATGAAGTCGTAATCCAGCAGCTCAGGGAAAGCTCAATCCAGTTGATGGGTTCATTTAGCGTCTACCAACGCTCCATCTTTCTCTCTCGATTTCTGTGTGTGTGGACTAAGAGCCTCAAGCTGGGCAAATGTGAAAGAGCAGCCCCAGGGTTCAGCTCTATCACAATCCCATATTTATGATCTGCTTAAGGACCTCTCACATGAAGAGGATCCAGCTGTCAGGGCATTTTAAACCTATTCAGTGCATCCATGTAGACAAGAGCAAATGTGGGCTTTTGTGTTTTTGTATCCTAGGTGTTTTGTGCAGAAATAACAGCAAGGGCTATTTCTAGAAAACATCACAAAAAAAAATCACTGTTCACGACTGATCTGAGACATATTTATTAATGCATTCAGCCTACATAGCCAATTAGCCTTATATGCATATCTTTGGACTGTCGGAGGAAACTAGAGTACCCAGAGGAAACCCACTCTAGGAACATGCAATCTCCATAGACAAATGTCCTCGCTGACCCTGGGACTTAGAACCCAGGAGCTTCTTGCTGTGAGGCAGTTATGCTAACCACTAAGCCACTGTGCTGCCCCCGAGATATTTTTTTCGAAAATATCTTCATGTACACAAATATGCAAAAACGTGGTAAACAGTCATAGTGGCTCATAAGCTCTTCTACAACACAGCACTCCTAAGCTCTTGAATTAGACCTTCATCATCTCTAACCCCAGTTCTGACACTAGTTCCAGCTGCAATACAATTGACAGGTTTATATTAATGCATTCACTGAAATATGTTACTGTTGCTATAGTAACAGCTCATTTACAAGGACTTGTATGGCAGATGCTTCTAATACTGTATACTGGGGCTTAAATATCTCTCATGTATCCCTCATTTGCTGAGACGCTGGAGCCTATCTCAGCCGACAGTGGAGGAGGGTGGGGTACACCCTGAACAGCTTTCCAGTGCATCACAGGGCCAACATATACACAGAAAACCACTCACAAATACAAATGTCTTTGCACTGTGGGAGGTAACTGGAGTACCCGGAGGAAACCCACACATGCACAGAGAGAGCATGTAAACTCCACACAAAAATGTCCAGGACTCAAACCCAGGACCTTCTTGCTGTGAGGTGGATGTGCTAACCACTAGGCCACTGTGCTGCCTGCACGAGTACAACAATTAAGGTTCAATTGCTGCTGAATATTACATTACAATATAAGGTGTTTTCCAGGGACCCCCAAACATGTTACAAGCCAAAGTAACAACCTGGTCAGCCACCATGAACACATTCCCAGCACATTCCTAACACACCAATATGTGATGCAACTGGTATCTGAGGGTCGCTGCTGTGATTTCAGTAATTTCATGAACATGAAATTTTTCTGTCTGAAAAGAAAACAAACCCTAAAATTCCTTCACCTTGGATGACATTTTTGAAAAGGTCTGGGTTCAGTGAACCAAAATGCCATTCTTTGAAATGATCCGTTTATATGGGGAAAGCGCCAAGGATTGTCAAGAGCTAATAAAACCGCTACTTTTAAACTCCTGTCGACGCTGTAAGCTTTTCATATGTTATGGATGACTGACTTTCTGTGAGTTGTGAATACATATCCACGAGAGAGTGCAAATGTGTGCTTCCACATGGGTCTTTGAGTGGGTGGTTAGATATCCTTGGCTGTCCTTGAGGAAATAACCATGTGTGACAGTAGGGTTAACCTTGCGAAACCTCCTAGACTACCCTTTTATCCTCAATAGCAGTCCAAGAAATAGGTAATCTAATCCTGCTATGAGCTCATTGAGTTGTCAAAATCTCAAAAGACCCCACCTTCCTAAAAAAAATCCAAACCTTATGTCCGAAAGGCTCTCGCTATTTGCATCCACCCATGGCCGGGGTTGCTGTGGGAACACCTAAAGGTATCCGTGAGAGGTATTTAAATGAGAATGGTATCCTCCACAGTGGATGAGGGGATCCTTTTTCCCTTCAATCCCTCACTTCTTGCTCTGATTTAGCTGGTCAGCACGCATTTGGGTACGGATGATTGCATTAAAAAAGGCACCCCACTGTCACCCCATGTATCAGTGCCTCAGAAGATTAGCAGATTCTTTTGCTAGGACTAATCTGGGGATGGAAAAAGGACAATGCCTTCCCAGAGAAAGAAAGAAAAAAATAGGAAGGGAGGAGAAGAACAGCTTCAGTTCGAGCTTTGCTATTCATCCTGAGCAGTTCCATCTCGTTTAGCGCAGCCCCCAAGCTTGTCCGAATAAATTCAGATTGCAGGCAAGAAACATGACCAAGCAATTTCATACTCACATGAAACTGTACAAGGTATGAAAATATGCAAATGGTTAAGAGTAACATTGGGGTAAGGCAAAGGCTTTGGGGAGTCATAGCTGTCCTTACTTCATTTGTAAGGAATCTAATTATGCTTTTTTAAAGCTTCTATACCAAAGGGATCCAAGTGCTACAACACTGATGGAAAAAGTGTCTAGACTGAAAGGGAGACTATGTTGAAAAATAAGCCACATTTTGTCAAATTCGACAATTACATAATGGCCAGCCTATGAACTTTTCAAGCCCACTTTCATATACTTTGGGGTGGTAGAGCTAGCTCAAAGGTAAGCATACTTTAGACATGAGAGGCTGGTAGACCATAGCAACAGCAATGGAATGTGAAAACGCATCTGGAGTTTGCAGGCTTTCGTGGGTTTCCTCCAGTTACTCCGATTTCCCCCCATAGACCAAAGAGATGCACATGGGGGAGGCTGTAGCCTAATGGTTAGAGAAGCGGCTTTGGGACGGAAAGGTCGCTGGTTCGATTCCCGAACCAGCAGGAAAAATGTGTGGCGGTGAGGGAGTGACCTGCACCTTCCCTTCCTCCGCCTTCATGGCTGAAGTGCCCTTGAGCAAGACACCTAACCCCCATTTGCTCTCCAGGCAGATTGACCCTAGGTGTGAGTGGTTGGGTGTGTGTTGCCCTGCGATGGTCTGGCGAGCTCAGGGTGTACTCCACCTTCGCTCATTCATTTTCTGAACAGCTTAATTCTAATTAGGGTCGCAGGGAGGCTGGCGTCTATCTCAGCTGACTCTGGGCGAGAGCAGAGTAATGTAGCCTACTCTTGATGAAAATCAGCAGTGGTTCTTTTACCATAGACAGTGAGAGACATGGCCAGCCTTTGATAACCCAGTTAGCTGCAGTAGGTGGACAGCAGTGACATCCCATTGATAGTGGGTCTTGAATCCCCGACCTTGGGATCAGTAATCCAGCACCCTACCACTGGGCCACCACTGCCCCTTTCAATATAAAGTGACATCACAGATTCCTTAGAGGACTGTTTTAGGACTATGGCCATAGCTTGTGCAGACCCTAGCTGAAGAAAACATTCAAGTTTCTAAATGACAACGATCCAGAATGGAATGGTTCCCGGCTAACTTTTATGAAATAATATTTTTTAATCTGGCTCATTGGCTAGGTTTCCACTGGCTTTTTCCCTAGCACCAACTTGACATCTGCAAGTCAGTATCATAAGTTGATCTTAGGTAAACCACTGTTTGGTGGTCTTTTGTAAAATACAGTAGTAATCGTAAGTGACTGCATAGTTCTCAAATGCAATGCTGATATGCCTCAGCAGTTTTGATGGATGATGTGTTTGCATAGCTGCATCAACGAAGCAGACCTGCAAAACTGTATCCATCTGCAGTTGTGGTTTCTGAAACTCAATTTCCTATGAAAGCCCTGCTCAGGGTGTACCCTGCCTTTCGCATGAAGTCAGCTGGGATTGGCTCCAGCTCCCCTGTGACCATGACGGATAAGTGGTACAGATAATGGATGGATGGATGGAATTTGCTAAAAAGAGGAAAGGGTTATTCAGAGTTAAATATGCTTAAAGTGCTCCAGTCTATTTGAGTGTGAATAGATCACTACCATGCAATGAGTTCATCAAGTCTGTGATGGTCAGGCAAGCTGTTCATGGGGTACCCCACCTTCGCCTGGAGTCAGCTGGGAAAGGATTGGCTCCAGTCTATATTCTCTATATAAACTCAATATTGTTAGGTGCGTATATGTGTCCAGGTGGAACATGAGGTACAGTGGTGTTTGAGATATTCTTTACCGCTATAACTTTTATGCCTGTTTATTGACCTGGTCATAGTGTGCATTCAAAGTGCTTTTCAATACACCCTAGAATTCTTACATCAAATTTTAGATGTGCCCAATCATGTACTTTGGCAATTGTATTAGAAAAAAAAGCTAAGACATGGGATCAGCAATGCCATGTGGAAGATCAAGCTTTACTTTTGCTAAAGCAGCTTTACCACCAACCTACAGCCCATTCCCTGCAGCCCTGCATTATCCTCTGATCACGCACAGCCATTGGGAATACATCAGGCTCTGTCTCCAGGTGCAAGGCAGCTGGATTAAGTTCCTCCATGTTTGCACTACATAACACTGTTGCATACACCAGCACTTCTACTTTATGTTTCTGAATACAGTAAAGGTGCTTTCTCTTGCCTTTGCTGGCACTGATCTGTCAAGCCTTCTGCTTATTTGTGCTCCTGGCAGCAAAGGAGTTTACCTTTTTTTTTCTTCCGAGAGTCTCAAAAATAGTTCCACCACATGCCAGCTTCACATGTTGCTATCAGAATTCAGGCAATTGCTACAATCATTAGGAACAAACAGCTTGACACTGTGCCCAAGTGGATTAGATGGATGTACAATGACTTCAACCAACTTCCAAAATAATATTAGTCATTAATAATCATTGCCTGTTTCAAGGATTTGTGGGGCAGTGGTGTATTGGTTAGCACGTCCACCTCTCAGCAAGGAGGTCCTAATTTTGAGTCCTGGTCTCAGTGTGGGCATTTCTATGTAGAGTTTCCAAGTTCTCCTTGTGCTTGTCTGGGTTTCCTCCGGGTGCTCTGTTCTCCTCCCACAGTCCAAAAAATACATGCACGTTAGGCTAATTGACTGTTTCAACTTGTTCCTAGGTGTGAGTGTGAATGGTTGTGTGTTGCTCTGTGATGGTCTGGTGAGCTGTTCATGGTATACTCTGCCCCTCACCCAGTGTCGGCTGATAGGTTCTGGCCTCCCTGCCATCCTTGTAGGATTAATCTTCTTGGGGAATGAGAGAGATGAGTGAGTGTGTTTAAAATACAATGGTTGAAAGTTTGTTTAGCAGTTTTTTCTTAATTTTCTCTAATTTCTAAAACACTTTAGGCAAGTTGATAGATCTTCTCTAGGGTTCTGAATGCTCAAAGGCAAACTGCTTGCGTTTAAGCCTGTTCGAACCTGCCTGAATACCCATTAGCTTTTTTTTAGTCATTATATATCTTAATGAGGCCCAATAAATAAACAGGAGTGCTAATTTGAAGTCAGTTGCTACCGTGTTGTAATTGGAAATCGGAGTTAAATGAATATGGAACAAGTTAACTAATAATTAGAACGTTCCTGCGTACATGTTTGGGTATCGTTCTGTTTGGAATACCTTCGTAAAAATACGTTTTAAGATGTTTGGAACACTTGAGTTGATTAAACAGCGGCCTCGCGACGTTTCTCCTGTTCCTGTCCTGTTCCATTAGGATCAAATTCAGAGTCTGGAGAGAGGGAGAGAGAGAGAGAGAGAGAGAGAGAGAGGGAAGGAGAAAGAAAGGCAGAATTGGTGCCAGGACGTCATAACAAAGAAGGCTGAGTGAATGCACACTGTGTCTAACGTGGTTAAAGGGATCAGATCTTCAAAGCTGCCGTCCTCACACCCAGAAGGCAGCGTTTCAGGCTCACAGTGGTCAAACTCAGCGTCATATGGTGCAGCTGTCTGTGTGTGTATATTTCGCTGCCATTTTGTGTGTGTGTGTTTTGGATGGCATGCAAAGGAGCCACTTCTCAGTGGGTATCGGGTTCGTTTTGGCTATCAAGCTCGGAGACTCATTTGCTTGTTGCTCATGGCTCATTGGCAAATGAGGTGGAGTGAATTTAAATACTTGACCATGCATTATTTGGGTCATCTTTCCAGCATGCCTGCACCATTTTTTGTATTATTTCTTAACCCCTCCCAAAAAACAAGATAATTATAGTGCGGCCTCCATACCATACCATATCGTGAACCATATGTGACCCAGTCTGGCAAAATGAGTCACAGTGACCAAAAATTCAAAATTGAGTTAGCCATACCATTTAAAA
>JAOUQZ010000041.1:19465641-19487979 GCA_028564935.1 Neosilurus hyrtlii | reverse complement strand
TGTGTGTGTGTATGTGTGAGAGAGAGAGAGTGAGTGAGTGTGTGAGAGCGAGAGAGAGAGAGTGTGTGTGTGTGTGTGTGTGCAAATTATCCCCAGCCTCTTCTTAGCTTGTTGTTATGAAGATTTTCTGCGTCTGTGTCGAGAGGAATCTTGAGAAAACTTGTAAATAAGTCTGCCTTCGCTAAGGTGGTGAAGGGTGTCGTTGCTACGCACAAACGTCCGGCTGACCCTACGGAGCGAAGCAAATGACAAAGAAAGTAAGGGAAATGAATGCTTGAGGCATTTTCAATATACAACGGCTAGCTTTAGTGCTTGCTAGTAATCCCCAGAGAACACTAAGCTGAAGTAGCTATTTTGCTTTGTTGCTCAAAAGTAAGATATTTCTCTTTTTTTCTTTCAACCCTTGACTTTTTTTTATAGGCTTTTGAATAACATTGTCATCATTTCCTCCGTCTCGAAATCCCGCCTTAAGGACTGTACAAATAACTCCAGGGGAAATAGAGCAGATCTCATAAACAATGGAATAACGCTTACCTTCATTTCCATCCAGCTTCCAGTGAGTGGGAATTTCACAGGCTGTCAAAGTTGAGAGAGTGAAGAAGAGAGAAAAAAAAAACCCTATAGAAAAAAAAGAGGCAAGAGAGATCTCAACTCGGAGCAGTGTTCCCTAATCCATCGGCGCGCTTGAGTTGCCAACCAAGTGGAGACAGATATTCCATTTCAAAGGGGCGGAGAAGCCTTCACGCAGAGCCAGAAACCCCAGAATGAAGAAAAATAATAATAACAATAATAATAATAAAGAGCTTCCAAATGTCTTTTATTTTAAAGCCACAGTATTTCCATCGCCGGCTGGTCCGATCGATGAAATGGCAACGACGTGGATCCAATCCAAAAAGTCCGACTTATTTACATTTACATTTATATATATACAAAAAAAAAACAAAAAAAAAAAACGGTGAAAGGGAAAAAAATTAGCCTCAAAGTGATTTGTCCTCAAAGTTCATCGTGTAGCAAAATGCACGACTGAAGAACACCACCATCACAACACCCTGAAAGGGAAGGAATCCTTCCATCGAAAGGTGATCCAGGAAAAAAAAAGTGCCGTTAGTCATTCGTCCTTGTTCTTGTTTTGTTTTGTTTTTGTCTTCGATTCACTTTTTGTATGTTTGTTTGTGTTTTAAAGTGCGTAAATGAGGATGAGGTAAAAATGTAGTCGTGTTGTTGGGTTATTTTTTCGATGTTTTTTCTTTCTTGTCTAAAAATAAAACAAAACAAAACCAAGTGGGGGAAAAAATAGTGTTGGAAGAGTCTTCTGATCAAACTGGAACCATCCTGTCCTGTATCTGCTGCATCTGGGACAGAATTCCCTGCGCGCTGCTCAGAATCTTGTCCTGGTGCGCGGCCGACGCGATGCCTATCCTTGTCATGTCTCTGTTGGAGAGGAAAAAAATAAAGAAGGGGTGATGAGAACATAACCGAAAGCACATTTTTTGGGGGAAAAAAAACATTTGGAAGGGGTTCTGAGAAACATCATGAAAACCTCAAACTAGCGCTTTAAAGTGTGTGAGGGTTCCATAAGAAGCTCAAGCTACAAAATTGGAAGCTGACAAAAAGAAAATAAAAAATTACGCTAAAGTATATACTGTAAATGATAACAATTATTTTAGTATATACTACATGGGAACATAAGAAAAACAACTAAAACAAGGTTTTTATGGTTAATTTTGCCGTTTCTAAAGCATGGCAGAGGTCACCCATGCTCCATGACATCATCAAAACGACTTGGCTTTTTGCATATTTTTTAGGATGCCATTTTGTTGAAGTTCTAAGTCTTTCAGAATCAGAAATCACTCCAAACTGTGAGTTTTTTAGTCTGCCATTTTGATTCAAGTATTATCTTGAGATTGCGCGGTAGATAATTTCCATTATCCTGAGATAGCGAGCCAATCAGGGTGCGCCATTCTTGTGTAGTATGTACTAAAGGTTTTTGCATGTTGTAGAAGGGTAATGTTTTAAAACCATACAGTATGTCAAGGCAATGCTTCCCCTTCCTGTGTGCCATTCTAAGGACAAACCTCCATTAGTTCATTTATTTATTTGTGTGGACTTTAACAATAGACATTGTCACAATGCAGCAGAAATCCGGACGGAGATTTCTATTTACAGCCCTAACGAGAAAGCCAGAGGCGACAGGGGCGAGGAAAAGCTCCCTGAGAAGACAACCTGGACAGGAAATCTTTAGTACTCAAAGCTAAGGATGCATCGAAAAACTTTTATTAAACCAAGTACAAGTCTTATGAGTACAAGGTTTTTTTTGGATACCGAAATGAGTAATTCAGTCTGGTTCCTCAGTTTGCACAGTGCTAATTTTAAATTAGCTAGCTCCATTTTTAAGCTAGCCAATTTTAAATTATTTTGTTCTTTTTGTAAATTAACAATTTTAGATTAGCTTTGAATTCACCCATTCATTTTCTGAACCGATTAATCGTAATTAGGGTCGCGGGGAGGCTGGCGCCCATCTAAGCCGACTCTGGGCGAGGGCAGAGTACACCCTGGACAGCTCACCAGGCCATCATAGGACAGAAACACGTTGACGGCAATGCAGCCTAGTCTTGACGAAAATCAGCAATGGTTCTTTTACACGCCTCCCACCATAGACAGTGAGAGACATGGCCGGCCTTTGATAACCCAGTTAGCTGCACTGGGGGCAAACAGTGACAACCTGGTGACAGTGGGGCTTGAACCCCCGACCTTGGGATCAGTAATCTAGATTGACTAGCTAAAAATGACCCACAGTTGCTAATTGTCAAAAACAACATACATGTATTTTTTTTATTTATTGAGCGCTAGGCTCAGATCTGGTAGTGTAGTCCTTATTTACACTATCACACCAAGAGCAACATGTCGAGAAGGTTAGAGGTGGGTCTCTGGGCCAAAATTTCACAACTTACTCTTGCGTCATTTGCACAACCGCCTCTGGGGTGGTGTAGCCGGCGGCGGTGAAGTTGTCCCGGTAACGCTCCATGTTGATGGCCGTTAGCCAGTCAGACACAGTGCCCAGGGGAGAGGAGAATTCTGGACTGCTAGGCTCTAGAAGGGTGGTGTTGGGTCTGGAAAAAAGAGAAAAAGTGTCTAAAGTGCTTTTCAGGGTCTTACAGCTAAGTATTTTACAAAGCTACAGGTTGATTGGGGCACGTAAAAGTTTATAACTGCATGCAACAGTGCTTAGTCACCATGAGCTATTGTAATAAAAATAATAATAAAATGAAAGCCATTTAAAGCTGTAGCCAAAATCTGTTATATTTATTAAAATGTACAGTAATGTAAGTATAAAACAATGATCCAGGGATTTATTTAATGTTTTTCACCGAGCCAATGCAAACAGTTTTAAAAAGAATGTATAATCCAATAAAAAAAAATTGCATTAGGAAACAATTAAAAAAAACGCTAAAATACCCTTGAGCTTTTAGCACAACAATTAACTTTGATGTTGTTGAACCCCGCTTCACGCTTAATTTTCCAGACACCTTTTGACTAGAACATAATATTTGATTCTGTAGTATACCTTGCTATTTCGCCTCCGGTCCTCTTTAGCGTATTGGGATTACGGATTAATTTGTCCAACATATTGACGATCTGGCTAAATTTGGGTCTCTCGGCTCTCTCTTTTTGCCAGCAGTCCAGCATTAACTGGTGTAGGGAAATGGGACAATCCATTGGTGGGGGAAGCCTGTATCCCTCTTCAATGGCTTTTATGACCTGAAAAAGTTAGAAAGAGCAAGAGAGAGAGAGTGGGAGTGAGAACGCTGAATAGAAAGCCAGGCAAGCGAAAGGTCACAAACTGGCCTCCTTTCACATCTCTGAATCAGCATGTTCTCGAAAATAACTGCTTGCCACTCACATCCTGGTTGCTCATATCCCAATATGGCCGCTCGCCATACGACATCACCTCCCACATGACGATTCCGTAGCTCCAAACGTCACTGGCTGAAGTGAACTTCCTGTACGCAATGGCTTCCGGTGCTGTCCAGCGAATGGGGATTTTTCCACCCTGCGATTGATAGGTTCCCATTATTTCCTTTCGAGAGACACAACAAAACACGTGCGACGAGGTTAATCACACACGCCCACATGCACACTCGCAGAGACATGCGAAGCACGGCGGTGACATGGGTTAGTAACGGGTTAGAATGCAACAGCGTGGAGCAGGCAGACTTGATAAAAGCTCTGTTATACACACATGGCATTTTTGGGCTTTTCAGTTTAGGAACACTTGGAAAACTTACTCGTGTTGTATAAGCTGCATCTGGGTCTTCCTCCAGCACCCGAGACATACCAAAATCCGACACTTTACACACCAGGTTACTGTTGACTAGAATGTTCCTGGCAGCTAGGTCACGGTGGACATAGCTCATGTCAGAGAGATACTTCATTCCTGATGCGATTCCTCGTAGGATTCCGACCAACTGGATGACGGTGAATCGGCCGTCATTTTTCTGTGCAGGAGGTAGTGGAAATAAATTTAAAGTATTGTTACTGTTACTAATATTCCAAACTTTTAAAAGGTTGAGCTTTAATGTTAGACTCACCCTCAGAAAGGCATCAAGGGAACCGTTTTCCATGTACTCTGTGATTATCATTACAGGTTTGCCTATAAAGAAGAAAAAAATGCTTTCAGAAACTAAAAAAAAAAAACCTGCCTCTTTTTAAACACAAAACGCAAAATCTAGTCCTTTTTTTTTTTACATTGATTCCATTTACTGTTATTTTAGCACAAGCTAATCCGATCTAGCTCAACAAAAACAAAATGTCACTTTACAACTAAGTGTTCGTTTTCACTAGCTTCGAAAAACTGCGTGCTAACTTGGCCTCTAAAACTAATATGCATTGTTACATGGCTACATAAGGTCAATCCATCTATACCACAGAAAGCTTCATGCTTAATTTTCTTCATACTTTTAAAAATTAATGACATTAGTCCAGTAAACAGTGTACAAACCTTCAGCTTTTTATCCTTGTCGGTTTCTGAGATATTTTGATGACATTGATTTCTGAGGCTTTTATTGATGGGGTGATTTAATTAATCTGAGCTAAGATTTTTATGTAAAAATGAGGTTATTTTTTATCTTGTATAAATGTAAACAAGATTATTTTTTAATTAATTTAAATATGTTTTTGCATAACTTTGTAACTAGAGGTAGAATTAAGGTAGCTGCATGACATTTTCAGAAATTGTTCTTAGGTAAAATAAGTTTTAAGTATGCAATTGAAGCTCCACAACTATACCATTTTATATATATGTATTGTATGTGGGAAAAATAATAGTATTACAATTTCATCCCGACAAGCCTGTTTCGTGGTTGCCCATTTATCAGGGGATTTTTCCCTGAGTGAGAAAATTATTTTTCCCACATACAATATATTTACTTCGACGGCTCTACTTCGACGTATCGAGCACTGTTCTACGAAAAATCAACTTAAGATTTTATATACATATATACATACATATACATATATATATATATATATATATGGATGTATGTATGCAATTTGGACCTCAGTATCTCCACATTTAAACATGTCAGATCTTTCAAATTCTAGTATTCATTTCTTGTTAACTAAGAGTTTTTATAAAAGGAATAAAATTTTCAGAGTTATGATGCATTGGAAAGGGAAAAAAATTGCTTAAATCAGCTGGGTACCCTACTCGGTATAGCTGGGTTAGGGTTAGCGCTGTCGGACCAGTGGACTGTAGGGATATAGGGCTGTAATCCTGTAATCTAATCAGCCAAATGTTAATATTTTCACGGTTAGAAATGCTACATACTAAAGTAACTTCATATCAACACAATTAAAAAAGAAGTAGCATTTCATATTAAAAATGCTTATGTTGTATTTTATGAAGAACCTCTAATAGGGTTCACTTCATTTTGTGTTAAGTTCAGGTGTAATATTATGTACGAATGCATAAATATTACATTCTGTGAAAAAATGGTTGAACTATGGTTCAGTTTGCAATTTGTGTCCACCAGCCTAACGTTTGAGGCCAGTGTTTAATAAAATAACATATAGGTTATTTTGAAGTCCGTACAAAGCTGCTGCAGCTGTACTACATCCTTCTCCCCCTGTTTCTGACCTCTTTCTTTTCTCTTCCCTCTATCAGCGCTTCTTTGCTAGCCCTACTTCATAACTAGCAATCAACAAACCCATCTGCTCAACAAACACTATGTTGTCTCAGCCAAAGGCTCCACAGAGGCTGCCTCATGAATGGTAATCATCTCTGCCACGCACAGACAAAATACAGAAGAGAAAAACTAATCAAAAACCTTGAGAAAAAAAAACCATGCCGTACACAATAAGCAGTTTTTCATTGTTTCGTTAGCTGTCTGGTTGCGTAACTGTCTCTGGCGCTACTGGAAATAGAGAGAAAATGGGGTTTTGAATAAAGCAAAAGTACTCGTAAGTAGCTCGGAAAGTTTGTTGTGCTTTGTTTAGTGAGCTTTGAGTGACACTTCCCAATCAAGAGCCTTCTTTTCACACAACTGCTCTGTCTTATTTGCATAGGTGTTATTTCTCCGCTTTTCTCTCTGCGTGTTTGTTTATTGAATGCATCCATTGCTGAGGCGTGATTGGATCTCCATTGCGGGATAACAAACCCCCCTTTTCACTAAGATGAAGAACAGCGACGTTGATGGCTTTACACTGGTTGACAATCACGAGCACACATGGGCTCTCTACCTATGAGAAATCATTATGGTGTAAAAGCTGGGGCTTCATTATGCAAATGCAATCTCTTGCTGTTACATTTTGGGCCAACGTGTTGCCGTGCCATCGTTGAATGCCTCCTTCAGGGATGTCTGGCATCCCCCACCTCTCCCTCTCTCGCTTTCTGTCTGGTTGAGGCTTGGGGGGCTTATTTATTCAGGACACTTGCAGTATCATTAGTGATTTAACGCATTTAATTGGCCCTGTTGGAGATGGAAGGACCACCATTATTCGCCAGCAATAACAATCAGCTTGAGTCCTCTTTAGTCAGGCTACGGTTTTTTACAAGGCCTCATACCTCCATTAATAAAACCAACAGCTCTCACAAGGCCAACTAGCCTGGAGTTAAAAGGACCACATTTAAGACAGAAGGGAAGCTAAACTTGGCAGTGTCATCTCTATTGCATTATTCTAACAAGCATCTAACAAGTGAGCCTGAAGACAACAGAACAAACCTAACCTTTGTTGCTCCTATATAATATCCTTATACACTCACTGGCTACCTTAATAGGAACACCTGCACCCCTGCTTATTCATGCAATTATCAGCCATTTATAATGGCAAGAGCGCAATCCAGGTCAAGCCCTTCGGCTAATGTTGGATGGGGGAAGGTGGGCCTCAGGGTGTTGTAGAATCCAAGCTTCCTACAGGTTCAGTGCATTGTGAGTTGCGTTTGTGCTCAACAGAGTTGCTTAGAATAGTTAAAGGAGTCACCATGGCCTTCAGTTCATTAATCTGGAAAACTGTCAGATCACAAGTGCCTCTAGGATTGGTGCGTGGAATCACTCGAGCCAAACGTTACCTACTTTGCAGATAATTGATAAAAACTCAAAATTATTTCTTCTGCTGGCGTGGCCCATATTCCTCCAGATTGGATGCATTCTGAGATGCGCTTCTGCTCAACCTTGGATGCTTTGAGTAGTCAACAAATTTACCAGAACCTTCTGTTTGCTCAAACCAGCCTGAACATTTTCCTACTAACTGCAGGTAGAAGCTAAAGTAGGGAACTGGAAACTGAAGAATGGTCAGACCACAACTGCCTTAAGATTGGTCTGCAGAATCAAGATTGAGATACCTGGACCTTCCTTTACTTCAACACAGCCTGGACATTTTCCTGCAAGCAGGACCAAAAATTAAGAGCAAGGCACTGATGATGAAGGATTGGTCCACAGAATCAATCAACCAATGCTTTGGTGCTTTATTTATTTGTGGAATGTCCCATGTAGCACTTCTCTCAGGGGCTAGACTCTGTCCCTGTGCTGATTGACCTACACACTCTGTGGTGATATCCACAGAGCTTTATGCACTTCATCTAATAGAATAGGCCACTTAGCAATGCTCTTCCTGGGGCCTGGCTCTGTGTCCTTCTGACCCGGAGGAACACCCTCGCCAAGCCCAGGACTCAAACTCAGGACCTTCTTGCTGTGAGGTGGACATGCTAACCACTACCCCACTGTGCCACCTAACAAATATATCCAGCTAACTCTGCTAGATTTGGAGCAAAGAACAGACGTCAAAACGTTCCCACTTAATTCACATATACAGGCAGATATTTTCAGTCAACACAGCGATACTCAAAGTTGTGATGTGATACCTGCCAGTCTGCCAAGATTCCGTGGCTGGCAAAGAAGCAGCCACTGGAAAAGACGAGCTTGATTTCCTTCAAGGTGGAAAAAAGGGAGTATGTAATGAAGTATGTAGTTTTAGTCTTGGTTCTTTTTTAAATTAAAGCTGGGTGCCAAACGGTGATTATGATGCACTGGGTAATTTGGAACATGGAGCAGGAGAACAGCACTCAAGGGGGTTTACGATGCCAGGTGCCAAGCCAAAACCTAAACTAATGAAACTGGAAATAAAAAAAATAAACAAAAAACCTGAGCGGCTAAACTGTTGACTGAGCAAACCGAGTTCCAGTACTGAGAGGTGAAGGCTTGAAACACCTCCAAGGCTCACACAGACTTTGAGAGTTTGATATCGCTTCATGCATCTGTACTCACATTTAGTGACGACTCCTTCAAGGCGGATGATGTTGGGGTGATCGAACTGTCCCATGATGCTAGCCTCGCTCAGAAAATCGCGTCTTTGCTTCTCCGTGTATCCGGCTTTGAGGGTTTTGATGGCCACGCAGATCTCTCGTTTCCCCGGCATCTTCAAGCGTCCGCTGCACACCTCGCCGAACTCGCCTGCGATACACGCCAGCCACACTGAGTGAGTTATATAACCGCGGCACAATACGCTGTTTTGTATTTAGACGACGTGTTTTTTTTTTGGTTTTTTTTGCAGCAACTAAAGCAGTCGGAACATTGTGGACTCTGAATGAGACGCAGCCGGAGGGCTTCTTACCGATGCCGATGACCTTTTCGATCTTAATGCAGGAGGCGTCGATCTCTTTGGCGAATTCGCGCACAGCCTGGTTGGGGTCCTCGTAAGTGAAAGGGTCCACATAGATCCGCACCCCTGTGGGTGGATGGATGGATGGATAGAGTGAGCGAGAGAGAGAGAGAGAGAGAGAGAGAGAGAGAGAGCTTAATATAAGAACCAACAGTAGTGCAGGCCAAAAAAAAAAAACAACAAATGGGAGACATCTGTTTTCTATTCACGCCACACTTTTTTTTGCTAGCTCCTGTCAACACTCGTTTCTGTGTCCCTTTTGTTCGTTTTTATGCATCTTTGCCAACGAACTCTGTGTGTGTGTGTGTGTGTGTGTGTGTGTGTGTGTGTGTGTATGGGGGGCCACTGGGAGATTAGTTTCGTCAATCCTTGCCTTATTACCTGGGTGTAGATGCTTCTCTTCATCCGCATCCTGCTTTGCTTTGCTGTATTTACTCCTCCTAGCCAAAAATAAGGAAAAAAGACCTGCTCATGATATTTCTATAAGAGTTAGAGCTTAACGAGTCAAAAATGGCAACGTTTTTAAAGCTGAGTGACAAAAGGTGAGCGAGAGACAGAGAGAGAGAGAGAGAGAGAGAGAGACGGGGAGGGGGGGGGGGATACATGCAGGAAATGGTTAAAATGGTTAACCCTATCCAAACACACACACACACACACACCTCTCAAAGCTCCAGGGTCACCTGGTCTAAGCAGCAGGAGTTCCAATACACACACACATACACGCCCACACATACATACACAACCCGCTGTGTGAGGGGTCACCTGGGCGAGTCAAATCAACCTTTTCAGGAATGCGACTGTGTTGTTATTGTTTCTCCACTGCAGCCAGGCGTTGACAAAAGCCCCCCTGAGGTAGGCAGGGAGAGATAAAGAGAAAGAGGAAGGGTGTATGTGCATGTGTGAAAGAGAGAGATAGAGAAAGAAAGAGAGAGAGAGTGAGGACAGGGAGGAGGGGAAGCTCCACAGGTAGAACAGGAGAAGGAGGAGACGAGGCTTTAACGCCTGAATGCTTCGGTGTGGCCTGAAATAGTCTTGTATCGGTGTGTGTGTGTGTGTGTGTGTGTGTGTGTGTGAACAGTCCAAGAAGCGTGCCATTCATTAATTAATTTAAAGTATTTACTGGGCACTTCAGGACTTCCTGTTCAAGGAAAACAATTAACTTCATGGTGCTAATTCACGTCGGGCCGCATCACACCGCAACACTTCGCCATCGATTCATTTTCTAAAGCAGCGCAACCCCACAGTGTGCCATTCCTTGTTTAATAATAATAATCATGGTATACGCAGGTCACGATGCATCTTATTTCCTTTAATTATACTAATAAAGGTAATACTGTATAAGGTACGGGTTGCTAGGCAACAACTGAAGAATACAGTATTGCTCAGGCTTTTCAGACCGTCATGTCAATCCTCGCAAAGGAAAAAGTGAGAAAGGGTAAGATACTCGACTCAGAAGTGTTATTATTATAATTATTCCCGAAAACAAAGAGCCCAGTCATTAAAGATTGATGTGATTGGAATTTGGGACACAGATGATTATCCGCAAGCTTTTAGTCAAGAAAGCAGGGCGTCCATGTATGTAAGGGTTAAAGGTGGCTTCTGGTGCGGAATCTAAGACACCTACGCAAACAGAGATGCGTTTGACAAGCAAGAGGGGAATGTGTTTAGGATGCAGCTCCAGTGACATTTCGCCTGTGGGAGTTCTGTCAGTAACGGCGGTGAAGAGACACATTGTGACAGACAGAGACGACAGAAAGGTGACCTGGTGGGAATAACAAACCAAGGAAAGACAGAGCGACAGGGTTATTTACAGACCTGCGGCCGATGACGAAGACGGCGATGAAGATGAGCAGCAGGACCACACTGCCGATCACGGACACCAGGAGAACCGTGGAGTTCGCTCCGTCGCCGATGATAGGAGAGGGGACTGGTGTTGTGGGATGGGCAGAGGGGGAAGGGGGAGGGGTGGATAAAAAAATCAATAAAGCAATCTGTTAATGATCAATGCGCGAGATCTGGAAGCTTTTTTGATTAGCACACTGATATGGCTAACAAACAAACAAACACCATTTTGTCGATGATTTTTTATTTATCGCTGTTTTTACTCTCTCAGGCATTTTCTTTGTCCTTTCAGAAAAGCCTTGCGCAAACAACAACACCCTCTCTGTTCAGAAAGCAGCCCATAATTATAATTTGTCCTTTCAGAAAAGCCCATTATTTTAATATCTTTGTTTGTAAGAAAGAAAACGCAAAATTAAAAAAAAAAGAGTGGTGGCGTGTACTAACCTGAGTTGGTCATGAATTCGAAAGGGGCGCTGAAGTCTCCGTAGCCGGCTGCGGTGCGAGCTCGGACGTGAAAAACGTAGGAAGTGAGAGGACTCAGGCCTTTTATATCGGCGCTGCGGGACGCCGTCTTCATGATGCGATAGCTGCGCTCGTTCTGATCCTAAGTGCACCAAAAAAAAACAAACAAATAAACAAACCTCTGAAACTACTCGAAAAATGGCTAATACTAAAAGCCTAAAGTGTATGTCGTTGGACTGTGGAGGAAACCTGAGTACCCAGAGAAAACCCACGGAAGCACGGGGAGAACATGCGAACTCCACACATAAACTACGTGAAACTTGTGTTCTAACCACTATGATATTGTGCTGCTCTATTATGCATGAAAATAAAAATTCAGGGATGAATTCTGGTGGGATTCCTGAGTGGGCGGAGCTTTAAGGCTTTTAAAACCAAAGTTGAGAGGTGACGTTAACCTCCTTCTGTTTTCAGTACCTTGACTTGACTAGTCAAATGCCTTGAGGGAGAAGTGAAACCATAACAAGGGTGGACCGCCAATACTTTGTGTCAACCATTGCAGTTCTTAGCTCCTCCCCATCAAGGCTTGTGTCCGCTTACTGTACTTGGCTCCCAGAGAAGGAATCGGCCAGGATGTTAGTTACTACGGAAAACTCGTGTCATTTTCCGCCAACGCCGAAAGTGTGGCTGTAGAGAACCACCTGACATCTTGTTAGAGATATGATTTGTCCAAGATCTTCGTGTAGGTGCCATGACGCCTTTCTTCAAGCAACAGTTGAGTTTTCAATTGACTTCACCGAAATTGTCTACATGTAGCATCTTGTCTACCATATCCACCAGAACAACCCACGTCATCAAGCTTTGTCTGCTGAACAGACAGCACACAGATTGGGATTCTATGCAGGTCTGATATATAAAAAAAAAAAAAGGAGAAGCCGTCTCCAGGGAAAACCACAAACCACATTTTTTGTAAGAACAAAAAAAGTCCATTGTTTGCACTGCCTCCCATGGGTGTTAACCGGAATTTAGCTTTCTTCAGGATTCAAGCCATACTGGTACTTCCAAATCTGCACCAAAGCAAGCAAATCCAGTGAGACTGTTCCTTGAGCTCCTCTAGCGCTTGGTTCCTAACCGTGGAGTGTAAAGTACGCCTCAGTGACGGTGCTTATGGAATTTTTTATTCAGCTCTACATCCCAGATCGGTCCCTGATTGTGTCGTTCTTGCCCCACTACTATCAAAATGAAGGTGGTGATGATGGGTTATGATCCCAGGTTTTGGTTCCCATGCCACCTTACTCACCTTCTCATAGTACTTGACCTCATACTCCAGAATGACACCGTTAGGCCTCTCAGGTTGCTGCCATGCCAGCGACACGCCGTGCCGGGTGATGTCCTTGGCCTGGATGGACGTAACTGGAGAGGGAGCTGGAGAAGATGAAAAGAATAAGAAAGTGTAAAAACAACACAGGGAGGGAAGTAAGTCAAGAACGCAAGGAGCGCTAACCAAAGAATTTTCAGGTTGTTTCCTTTTAAAGAACTGGGATGAAAATAAACTTTATTGTAATTTTGTGATCCTAAGAAGCTTGAGATTCTGGCAAATTTTGGGCTGAAGGGTTTTGACAATCGGGGGAAAAAATGCCACCAACCCCCCTTCATCACCAAGGCAACATTATGACCTGCTAGATTGGGTGGCATTGTGAGAAAATGCTACATTCCGGTAGGTTGGAACTTTGTTTAACAGACAAAACATTTGCAGCTATAACCCATTACACCGACCGAGATATGTTTACATTGTTATCCCGAGACGAGGATGGGAAAAAAAAGTTTTTGGAGAGTCGTTTAACAGCAGCAGCTGATCGATGAGGGTTTCGTGTTCCCTGCACAAGGGCAGCTTTCGCCAAGGCGGCCGTTAGAACAGCAAGACGGCTCGGTTTTCTCGGAGATAAAGGCGGCGACCTGCAAGCTTTTTTGTTTTCTTTCATAGCCAGACTTTATTATTGGAAGCAAGTCTGCTGTAATCTATACAACTTTAAATCCACATTCCAGAGAGCACACAAGATCAAGCTGAGGCTTACTGAGGCTTTTTTGTCTGAATGGCTATGCAGAGAGGACGGGAAGCAGATTTGGAAGCGAGGCTCATAAAAAAATTCCACTTGTGCGTGTTGTAAATGCTAGCGCGGGACCGGACGCACACATGGACAGGTGTGTCGGCCGGTAATCTGACACAAACATACACCATGGCTTCACGATCCTGTAATTAAACACCTTGTAAAAATTTAGAGCTCAACACTAACAAACTAGGTATCCCATGCACATGCTTGGAAATGCAGGAATGCTAATGCGCCCAGATACCCACACACACACACACACACACACACACACACACACACTCAGTTTATTGTCAGAGTAATTGCTTTTGACGCTCACATGGCAAGCTGTGACGAGAAATTTGTTCGTCGCTCCAAAAAGACCCATAATGCAGACTTTTGCTTTTCCATATTTGGGTAGCTGTTTGTGCTACACATGCTACGCATCAACCTCGCACCTAATCAAATGAGAACATTCTAGTGGCATTCCGTGATGTCATACATCTGTGTATCCAGACATATCACACTTTTCCTTATATGATGTGTGAGGACATTTAAAACATTCTTTATACTGTATTGAAGCATGCACAAGTTGACCTTCTAGCTATTAAATATTAAATTGCGCTAGCTGCTGTAATTATCTGGCGACCCCTAAGTATGTTACTTTATGAATAGTAGGGTAGCTTGGCTATTTGATAGCAGATGTAGATGCTAAACATAAACAAAAGTAAAACAATTACAATAAGAGTAAGCGTTGTTTACGTAAGAATTCGATGATGAAAAGATGATGGTGATCTTTGAAAATAAATTTTATAGTTTTCAAGAACGACAATATTTTTAACCGTTTCTAGTTACATTTCACACAAGTTAAAGTTTACCCCAAGGTAGCTATAAATGCTCCTTCCCTTGCATGAGTTTTGTAAACTGTAAATGCTGACACTGGAGACTCCTTCCAACAGTCTATAACTTTTTTTAATTAATTTTCATAGATTATATAGAAAATGCATGTTAAATTCTACTACAAAAATTGTAACGTTAAGCTAATACACAGTATCATGACATTTCCTAAAGCAATCAAGTAAAATGGCGGATTTGTGTGACTCACCAGCCTGGTTGGTGGTAACAATGACCGAGGCAGCCTGATCAGGCCCTGGGCTCTGTGGCGAAACACCATTGACGGCCCACACCTGGAAGGTGTAATTCGTATGTGCCTGCAGCTCGCTGATTGAGACACGCGTGGCCCGTAAGCTAAGCTGCTGTGGCGTGTAATGGACGCCGACCCCACATGGCTCACACCGCTGACCATCTGGCCCGCACCGTTTACACACCACGTTATAAGTAAGATCCTGCCTTCCGCCTGAAAATGCTGGTGCCGACCACTCCAGGTTCACCGACGTCTCGTTGACGTTGGAGATGAGATGCTGCGGGGCAGTCGGTGGCTCTGGGGAAGCAAAGTAAGCAGGTCATTTGACTATGGCAGGAAATTCGCTCTGGAGAGCAATGAATCGTGCTGCAGAAATCTGCATCTGCTTCCTTGTCGGAGTTATAGGCTCATTACGAGTCGCTAAAACGGCACTAAAAGGATGCAAAGCATGCAGGGGATCAGTAACTTTATGATATCTAATGTGTGTCGTTTATTGTTTTTTTTGTTTTGCTTCTATTATATAACCCAAGGCGAGGATTCAGTTCATTATAAAATGCCAGATTAGATTAGGAAATGTTCCACTATCACATGAAATATCCTGTTATCACTTTAAACGATCCAGAATCATGTGAATCTGTCAATGGTGATCAGAGTCATTTCATATTTGCACATTTAGGTCAATGTTTATTGAGCGCTGGGAAAATAAGAGAGGAAGAAATGAACACGCCAGCCCACATAGTCCCATGCCCTTTTATTGCATGTGTGTGTTTCACAAAACGGGCGCTGCTGAATTTAGGCATAATTACGTTCATGACAAACCATCGCCGCAGGCATTCCCCTCTGTTTGCTCTGAGTGCGTGTGTGTGTGTGTGTGTGTGTGTGTGTGTGTGTGTGAGAGAGAGAGAGATCATGAGATGATCATCTCTATAACTGAGTGGGTGGTTGATAGGAATCTTATTAATACTAATTGCTTTGCCCTTGCGTGCGTTTGCGCCCTGTTTAGACCACACACACGCACGCACACCCACACTGTTGAAATAAAGCTCTCGCACAAACAAATGTCACAGGCATGAAACACACTGTGAACCCCAGCCAAAACTCGACAAAATGTCCACAAACAGATATTTTGGAAAGGGCAAATCTTCTTAGTGTGGTTTCATTTGTTTATTTATTTATTTGTTTTGGGTCGCGGCATGAAAAAAACATCTCAAACATCCTGCGGATGCTAAGACATGCTAGCTAAGTGTACCAACTTCGTAAACTTTGTACCAGAGAACTCATTCTGTTAGCAATTTATATTACTGCCGGCAAAACTTGGGTAAGACGAGACTTCTAGTTGAAACATTTTTGAAGGTTACCTCGCTAATCACTTCGCTAGCTAGCAGTTAGCTCACTGGATAGTTAAGCCAGTTAGTGTTGGTGATAAAACAGCTTTACTCTGAGTAGTAGTCTACATTTGCCCTTCAAATAATTTAAAATATTACAATATAATCAAGATTCAAATACTGGAATCCCCTGTGAAAGACAGCGGCTAGTTTTATACCACTCCGCTACTTGAGAAGCTAAGACAGCTTGTTTTAGTGCACGGTTTGCTAATTTTACTAAGCCAGCAATTCAAAAGTTTTAGGTTAATAATAAATCAGATAATGAAATCATGTGTGACACACATGTGCTAGTTTGCTCGCAGTTAGCTAGTCGGAATGCTAATTTTAGAAACAAACTAGCTTCAAGTTAATCACCAGCCAATCATGGGCATCTGTGAGCTCATTCGTACGAGAGGGCGGACTATATAAATGACTGTCAGTATAGTTTTCTTGCTGTTAGCTAGCACTTAGCTAAATTAGCTTAATTTCATCATATGTAGAGTTAAACTGCTAAGTTTTTTTTTTTTGGGTGGAAAAGTAAGGGTGATATCCAGGTGAATTCAAGTTATCCATGGCAAATATTAGTGATAACGAGTTTCATAGAATTTTAATAGTCACCTAAATGTTGATGGGCTGTTATCTGTTTTATAAACAGCTTCAATTTTCAGTTTTTGTTTTGTTGGTTCAGGATTGGTACACACGTACATCTATATATTTGTATTCCTAATATACACTGAGGATAGTCTGTGATTTCTGGTTTCTTAAAACGCAATTTCGCTTTTATTATTACCCGCTGGCCAGGCTGAGTTTGAATCGAAAGCCTTAATGGTGACTGACAGCAGCTGATTAAGCTACATTTCAATCCAATACGGTGTAAGAAAGGTTTACCATAACAGGATTGGTTCTTTTCTTTTTTTTAATCAATCTCTCTCTCCTATTCTTCCTATGACTCACCATTTATCTGTAATTTAAGTCAAACCCAGACGGAAAACGCAAGTGAACGGAATAAGTAAAGGATTTAAAATGCGTGATTAGCTTTTTTAAATATGTTTTCATTTGTTTATTTGTGCTCACACACTGATAACATCTGTCTCTCCTCAAGAGATTATGGCATATTTCGACACACTATGGCTGTTCAGCTTCTGTTTATCATGTACGAGTGTGTGTGTGTGTGTGTGTGTGTGTGTGTGTGTGTGTGTGTGTGTGTGTGTGCGTTATTAAGCCGCAGTAAGCGAGCTCCAGGAATTCTAGTATCTAATACACCTCAGACGCTAATGTACGTATTATTATGATACAATATTTCCTACACATACAAACTTGATTACTCACTCACACTTAACTCGCATCTTGTTTCTACTGTAGATGCGCTGTTTCACAAGGGTCATGCAATTTTGAAGTTGACTGCCAGGTGTTTGAGTGTGTGTGGGAAACGAGCAGTAGGTTATCGACAGCTTTCACACTCGAAACAAGTGCAGGGTTCAAAAGTGCGAGTCCGCAACCAGAGACTATTTGATTTTTTTTGTTGTTGTTGTTGTTGTTGTTTTAATACATCTTTTGCTAATACAATGCAAATATGTTCATGGCTAGCATTGATAATGATAACAACACAGCTAATTAACTATGCCTTGGTTAATTAGCTAATTAGCTACAACTAAGACTAAAAGAATCGTGATTTTATGTAATATGTATTGAGTAAGGAATAAAAAACAACCTGGTGTATTTTGTCAGCAACATTTCCCTTAAAAGGTTAGCATTTCAAGCTAATATAAATTTTTTCATTCATGCACCAGGGTCACAGGGAGGCCGGAGCCTATCTTAACCAACTCAGGGTGAAGGCAAGCAGTTCTCTAGTCCATATTAAAGCACAACTGTTCGCACTCACATAGGAGCGATTTGGAGCCAATTAGCCTAATATGCATGGGTACTGAAGGAGGAAACCGGAGTACCTGGAGGAAACCCACAATGTGCAAACTGCTCACAGATAGACCTGAGTTGTGCCCGGGACTGTAAGGTGGACGTGCTACTCACTACGCCACCGTACTGCCCTTCCAGCTAGTATCACTCCAAGCTTAATCAGTCTGTATTTGTGCACGTTGGTGAAGCAGTAAATCATATTTGGTTTGCGATTACAGGGGTATAATACAAAAGATAGTATTCCTAGAGGGATTTCTTTAAAAATCCGTTTTTAAATAATTGATTCTAAAATGATCCATAGAACAAACAGTGTGTCGTGATTGACGCGGACGCAGTCATTTAATCCTTGTGTAATGCTGTTAGAGGATATGGATGGTATACATACGGGTACAGGGCATGGACGCCGGGTCCGTCTCGGATCTGAAGTATCCTTTGTCACAGGCACATGACGTGGAGCCTTCACGCACCGAATAGCTGTGAGGAGGACATTTGGAGCAGCCGGCGTCACTGGCTAAAGCTCTGTAGTAGCCGATTTTACAGGCTGGAAAGAAAGAAAAGACAGATTAGAATTATATTATATTTTATTATAACTTCATAGGAGAAATTTTCCGACAGTTTAAGAAACAGACTTTTGGACCCTACAGTAATGCAATACGTCTGCAATTCTCCTTCATGTATCATAAATGTGTGTATGTGGATGTGTGTTTATGTGGTTGCCAGGTCAGTTTTATAGAAGGGGCAGGAGGCTGTAGCTAAGGAATGTGTTTCATCGAGCGAGAACGCCGTGGTTTTATGACACTCTAATTAACAGAGGAAGCGATAGTGCAGGAATGTGTCATTCGTCATAACACACTTGCCATGGTCACACACACACTCATGCTCACACTGAATGAGAATGCAACAGAACCCTTTCATCTTATTCATGTTTGCTTTTTTTTTTTGCCCTTCCTTTTATAAAAAGATACCCCATGGGCCTCATTTTTTCAAGGCAAAAGAAACGGCACCCTATCAGAAAAGCAATCCTGATTCCCCACCCTCTTGGTCAATCCCCTAGTTTAAGAATGAGCCATCAACAAATGGGACACCTCTCGTTACATCATCAGCCAACATTGGCATTTACATACCAGCGGTGAGGCATTCCCATTCCAGGTAAAGCTTTCCAGAAATATAGTGTCACCGGTAACATTGGCTGAAATCATCAAGCTAATAAACGCACATCAGGTGAGTAGGAATGTGCAGAAAACTTGCATTCTGGGAAATATACTTCTGTCATTCCACTTCAATTAAGTTTTATTTGTATAGCGCTTTTTACAAGTGACACTGCCGCAAAGCAGCTTCACATAGTAAAAGGAATTTAAACATTTTTCTACAACCCCTACACGTCCCTAATTAAAGTCTGCACATGAAAAAGCACCATATGGTGGGCCATTTGGAGGGTTAGATGACCACTTCCTGTTGATCCCCAATAGAAACTGGCCAAAAGGTTGTGCGAAGGTGGCAGTGAGGTGGTAAACTGGCCACGTTGCATTATTGGAGGGTTTACTCTTCACCAGTTCGTCGCCATTTTGTTGATTTGAGCTAATCAGCGTTCCGGGAAAAATAAATAAATAAACAAACAAACAGTCTATTGAAGCGTTTATTGAATTCTGGTATATTATTCGGTCATTCTTTAAACCATTTTCCTAACATTCTCACTCACTCTTTTGCCGAACTGAGTAATCCTACTATTAGGGTCAAAGAGAGGCTGGAGCCTATCACAGCCGACTTTGGGCAATGCCCGGGTACCACCTGAACAGCCCGCCGGCTCATCAAAGGGTCAATACATACACACAACCATTCAAACTCACACCTAGGGGCAATCTGGAACAGCCAATCAGCCTAATGTGCACGTCTTTGGACTGTGGGAGGAAACCAGAGTACCCAGAAGAAACCCACACAAGACCAGGAAGAACTTGCAGACTCCAAACACAAACTCCCTTGGCGAGCTCTAGACTCAAACTCAGGACCTTCTTGCTGAGAGGAAGACATGCTAACCACTATGTCATCGTGCCACCTGACCTAAATGCTAACATTGTTATTAAATTATATACAACAATATCTAAAAATTAAAACGACCCAAGGACTGATCCTTCACTTTGGATATGGTGTGAAAGACACACTTCAGCTTTCCTTTTTACATGGGAATCCCTCCACAAGATGAGCTCTTCTCTATTAATCTCGCTTTCTTCCCTGTCCAACTGTCTCCTTTTAATCGTACAAAAGTGACGACGCCCCAGGGAACCGGATTAACACCTCTGCACCTTTCCCTGTCTTCTATCTCTACAGCACAACCCATCCATCACTGTCTGCCCGGGGGCCAATCAGCCGCTACATCGAATGTGATCGGGGTGGGGGTGCCGGGGGGGACAAAAAGAGATTAACAAGTTTTTCTGTCATCCTCTGAAACAAACATAGCAAAAGAACAGCAGGGGACAGAGGGAGACATAGAGATAGGAAGCTCGGGGTTATGACCTTTTAGGGACGGCGTGCTTTGTGGCTGTGTGCTGAGGAATTAAAAATAAATAATTAAAAGGGGAAAGACGGGGACTCCATCCAGTGAGCTTGGGATCTTTTTAAAAGAAGTGAAGGAAAGAGTTAATAGGAGGAGCTGCTAAGGAGATCAGGTGACGGTGCTGAGTGTTAAGTGAGGATGACATGGATGATGTGGGTGCGCGGCAAACCAGAACAAGACATTATTTTAGGAATTTCCTGAAACAGTCAGTTAGCCTAATGTGCATGTCTCTGGCCTGTGGGAGGAAACCAGAGTACCTGGAGGAAACCCACTCAAGCACACGGAGAACACGCAAACTCCACACAGAAACACCTTTGCTGAGCCCAGGACTTGATCCCAGGATCTTCTTGCTTCGAGGCAGATGTGATCAGTATCTAAAAAATTAACTACGGTGTCTCAACACCTTCAATACCTTCTTAGCTAGCTAGATAGATATATAGCTAATCAGTGTAGACAAATTATTATATCGTTCCCTTTGGTTCCACTTTATGGCAGCTGTCTGCTTGTCCTTTGCCCATCTCTACACCTTCATCCGATCATGCTTCCCCGTACCACCCCCTCCTAAAATCTCCAACCTCAAGCCTTGGGAAGAGCTGATCTCTCCATTCATGTCCTAATGGTAGAGTAATTAACAGGCACTGGCTCGTTACTCAGGGGTCAGCAGTCCTCTTCTCCTCAACTATAAAAGAGAGAAAGTTCGGCAAGAAAGAAAAGCCTTTAACAGGACTTTTATGGGGTGACTTCACCCGATCACACACTAGTCCTCCGTCCGACAATGAAACAGGAGACTAGAGGGAGCAGAAGTAGCCCAGGACAAAAATTCTGGGACGCTTCACCTGTGAGACGAAATTCATAACATTATAGTTACTGCATCAAGGTATGTCACATGACTATAAAGTTTACCCATAGCTACATTATATTCATTGATATGCCAACCCGCTTAATCCCACTAAGGATCTCGTATCAGGGTACACCCTGAACAGCTTGCCAGGGCTGCCGCCATGACAGGGCCAACACAAACACACACAAAAATTTACACAGACACTCATACCTGGAGCAACTTGCAACTGCTAATTTATCTAATGTGCATGTCTTTGGACCGTAGGAGAAAACCGGAGTACCCCGAGGAAACCCATACAAGCACCGGGAGAACATGCAAACCCCACACAGGAACGCCCTTTCTGAGCCCGGGACTCGAACCCAGGGCCTTCTTGCTGTAAGGTGAGTGTGCTAACTTCTCCACCATCAAGCAGTCCAGCCCTAGATCCATTCCAAACGAAAAGGTATTGTAGTTTGTTGGAAGGCAGGATCTGATATCACAGTAATGTTAAAGTAATTTAAAAACAAACAGATATTGAAGGCAGTGATGTTCAAGTGAAAAACAAACAAACCAAAAACTTTAATACATTTGTATAATGCATTCTTCGCAAAAATGTAATCTTATTTTTTAACTGAAAAAGTTAAATTGTTGAATTTGGCTGAACAGCTGAGATGAAATATCAATAATAAAAAAAAAAACATAAATTAAAAAATAACCCACCCCACCCCACCCCCACAAAAAACAAAGCAACAAAAAAAAGAAAGAAAAGGAAACATCTAAAAACAAAACAGAAAAAAAGAAAAAAAAGGAAAGACAAAACAGGGCGAAAGAAAAAAAACCCGGGAGGGACATGGGTGTTAGAAGTGAGATACCAGGTTTGGGTGGTCCTATGTGTGTGAATGTGTGTGTGTGTGTGTGTGTGTGTGTGTGTGTGTGTGTGTGTGTGTGTTCTTGTGGACACTTTGCACTGCCATATCAGAGCCAGATTGCATTTCTTGTTC
>JAOUQZ010000041.1:19414773-19435711 GCA_028564935.1 Neosilurus hyrtlii | reverse complement strand
CACACACACACACACACACACACAAACACACACACACACACACACACACACACACACACACACACACACACACACACGCAAGCACGCACACACACACACAGAGTGCACTAAAAGCCTCTATAAACCTAGCAAACCTTTCACCCTCTTTGATACAATGCCTACAGATGAAGCTGATATACTCCAACAAAAAAGTAAGCCGCCCTTACATTTATCCCACCTTCCATTCCATCAAATTACAATCAGGTGCTCCATGCATTAGATGCTGCTTATTAGAACCTCCTGCCGGTGGAACCTGTCTTATTTAAACCTGACATCTCGTGTCTGGTGTTCTCTTTCTTAGTGAAGTGTGTAGTGTCATCGTGCCATAACCTAGAGAGATCTCTAAGGCTTAAAAAAAAAAAAAAAGGCCGGTGGTGTAGGACGCTGCGCTCATGATCAGGAGGTTGTGGGTTAAGTGCTAAGACCCCTGGGCAAGGTCTTAACCATTCTGTGCCTCTGTCCACTCAGCAGTATAAATGGGTACCAGTGAAAAAGTACTGGGAAGGTACCCTGCGATGGACTACCGTCCAATCCAGGAGGAGTTGAACTCCGGGTTGCTTCATGCTACGGAAACCGGGGATAAGGACCGGCTCCGATGAGCCTGTATTCTCGGGTGTAAAAAGCTCACCAGACTTACCTTACCTTACCTAAACAAGTTGGAATAAAAAACCAGACTGTAGGAAAAATCTTTTACAAGTTGCATAGATTTTAAACAGCAGCTGGTTTCTTCTGTTCTGGAAAAATCTAGTAAGGAAGACTTGCTAGGTTAATTCAATGGGTTTATTTGATAAAATAATGGGGCAAAACCTAGTAAGTGCAAATTTACGTACAACTCAAATTTGACTATTGCTTTCATTCCAATTCAAGGGAGATTTGTCAAGGATTGTCTGCCTTAACAAATTCATCCGGAGCTCAGACAGCTTGATGTAAAAATAAGTCTCCAAGAACCCTAACTTTAATCATAGGATCTGCAGGTAATTCTTGCAACTGTAATTGTGAAAGTGCATAAGTCAACAATCAAAAAGAGAGTGGACCAAAAACTTTTCTGTATAATAAGAGCATTTGAGTGAGGCTATAGTTTGTCAGTGACTATACAAGCAAAGAAAGAGGCCTTTTGTAAGGATGTGCTTTCATAACAAATGAATTAAAGTTAGAGTTGTTTGGGAGCGGCACAGTGGCATAGTGGGGGTTGAGTCCCTGGCCTGAGCATGTATGTCCTCCCCATGCTTGTGTGGATTTCCTCTGGGTACTCTGGTTTCCTTGAACAGTCCAAGGACTTGCACATTAGACTAACTGGCAGTACCAAATTGCCCCTAGGTGTGAGTGTGAATGGTTGTGCTGGCCCTTCAACGGTCTGGTGAGCTGTTCAGGGTGCCTTCGGCTAGTGTTTGTTGAGATTGCAACCCTAACAGGATTACGAGGTTTAGCAAATTAGAGGGAGTTGTTTGGCCATAATCACACAGAAGATACCATTTATGAATGAAACAGGGTTGTGGAAATGTTATGGTTTGGGGTTGCTTCACTGCCTCAGGGACAAGACAGGTCAGTGAGTTAACTATGACTTCTGCATCATATCACAGAGTGCTTGAAGATAACATTAGGCCATTTGTCCGACAAATGAAGCTGAACCGGAGAGGACCGTTTAACTAAATAACGTTTCCAAGCATGCAAACAAGAATAGTAAGAAACTTCAACAAGCCGATGTTAGTGTTCAGGGCAAAATGCGAAACAACTACAAGAGGTTATTTCTGCTAAAGGAAGCATTGCTTGTTTCTGAAGCTAAGGGTGCACTTACTTTCTCCAGAGAAGAATAATACATCTATGGATACTTTTAAATGGGGAAAAAGGCTATTAGGGAAAAGTAGTTTTTTTCATAAAAAATGGTGTAAACATACCACAACATATATTTATTGAAATAAATCAATCAAACATTGGATGCTTTATTATGAAAATCGACATAATAAAATCAGCCTGATATCTTATTTAATATTTAACTTTTCCTGTGCATCACAACTGGCCTGTGTGTATTCATTCAGAGGAGACTTGTCATGCTAGGGGCCCATGCGATAAGCTCCGGGATGCCTGCGTGCTCTCTAAGAGCCTCTGGTTTTCCCAGAGATCATGCTCAAGTGCTCCCAGAATTCTCACAGGGGGTCACAGGGGTCACGATTGAGCTGTCATCCCTCAATCCGTTAATGTTTTTTTCCTCCCCGCTTTCCTTACATGAACCAGAGGCTGTCTTCGCAAAAAGGGTAGAAGTGACGGTTAGTGCCACACGTACGCACGCTTAAACTCGCGGGATTTCACTCGCCGACACAAAACAGACCACACCAACACTTAAGCACAGAATATTCACACATTTTTATTATTTTTTTTAATAGAGAGGATGGATTTTTTAATATCATGTAGTTAAAGTTCTGCGTGTTCAGAGTCGGGTTACGCACCTGCTTACGTGGATTCGCTTTTGGTTCTTGTATCATGTGGTTTCGTGATGATTAAAATTAACATGTTAAGTTTAGACTTTCAAGGTTGCAAGGTTTTTCTTTTGTTAAAGAAATTTGAAGCATTAATTTTTAAAGGTGGTCACGCCCCCTTTCCTTTAAACACCAGCATGTTCCTTTTAGTCAAACTCCGCCCACTTTGCCCCATGTAGTTATATCTGAGGACTAAATGCAAATGTGTCTGAGTTCAGTTTTAAATCCTCACTACATGCTACAACTCAACTCGAAATATGGCCCAGACATACCACACACTTACTTACACACACACACACACACACACACACACACACACACACACACACACACACGGTCGAGCCAAACATTTATCACCTGGTAGTTCAATTAATTCCACCATTCTTGCTGAACAGGGTCTCTCTCTCTCTCTCTCTCTCTCTCTCTCTAACACACACACACTCACACATACACACACACACACACACACACACACACACACACAGACACACCATGTAGTTATACTGGGTGACTTAGAACAACGTTACACATTTTGCCAACAAAAAACAAACACACACACACACACACACACACATACACACACACACACACACACAGGTCCAGCAGGAACCCAGGCCAGAGTGGCACAATAAATCAATGTGCCAGAAACAGGGGACGGCAGGGTCTCTCTCTCTCTCTCTCTCTCTCTCTCTCTCTCTCTCTCTCACACACACACACACACACACACACACACACATGGAGGTAAAGGAGTCTTTGTGTGGTAGGTGTGCAAAGACAGAACAGATAACAGATAGATTTATGGAAGGGATTAAGCCTGGGATTAGGGCACCTTGAACTGCCACGATAACACACTTTCTCATGTCACATTTAGCATTATCACAGACACTAAAAAAGACGGACCGAGAACGAACGAGCAAATACTTTCTTTTCATCTCCTTTCACCTCTTCTAATGATAGTCCTGCTTCTTTATCACGCTATTATCACTGGGCAATTCTGAAAACAGTGACACTCGAATGTATAAATGCATATTCAACACTATCAGGACTGATAGCGACAGCGTCAGGGCTCTAGCCGCGATCTTATAGCCTAGCTGAAATTGTTTGTTATTGTTAGTGTGTTAATTTAGTTAGGAATCTGATATTACCCCTACCAGCAATAATGAAGTGCAACATTAGCATAAATATTTAAGTCTAAAGAAATCTGTATAAGCTTCTGAATACATGATTCTGATTGGTCAGAAAGTGATTCCATTTTTAATATTTTTTTTTTTTTTATAACAGCCATCATTTCACAGTAGAATGACGGCAGGTAATGTTTTGACTTCCAGAAGGCAACCGGTTTTATCCCGTAAGTGTTCCTTGCACTGATGATTGTGAGAGCCATGGAGCTTGCTTAAGGACCAGGAGGGCGTGGCTTCCATTAATGGAACATTTGGTCGTGTTAAAAATGAAAGTGCAACCATCAAGGCCTCCGTCAGGCATACAAGGTCGACGGGATGCTACCGCAATTTTTCATGTTGCTAAGAATCGCAGATAGGTGGCCCGGTGGCGTAGTGGTTTGCACATATGCCTCATAGCAAGAAGGTCCTGGATCCCCAGTCTTGAGTGTTTCTGTGTGGATTTTGCATGTTCTCCCCATGCTTGCATGGGTTTCCTCAGGTACTCCGGTTTCCTCCGGCAGTCCAAAGACATGCCCATTAGGCTAACTGGCCATTCCAAATTGCCTCTAGGTGTGAGTGTGAATGGTTGTGTCTGCATTATTTCTGCAGTAGTCTGCCGAGGATGTACCTCAACTTCACCCAGTGCTCACAGCGGCCCTATTAACATTAAGTGGTTCAGCAAATGAGTGATTGATGAGATAGAAAAAAACGCATATGCTCACAATTCTCAGGTAACTGCCTATTTCTCTGTCTATATTTTGCTAATGGCCACCTTCAAAAATTGCCTGCATGGTCACTGATTGTCCATAGTTGTCACATATCGAGACCTTAGCTTTAATACACAACAGCTACCAAATGGGGTGGAAATGGGCAAACATATGCTCCCTCCAAGCTACTATCTCCTTTTGGACTCTTACTCATATCATGTCACACTGCAGCTGAGAATCCTCAGAGGAGAGTACTTCCGTTCGCGTCTGGTACTAGTACTAATATGGTACTAGTCTTCAGTTCTGTTTGTGTCAACAGATAGAGGTCCACAATCTTCAAAGCCTTTCTTTGCAGGCAAAGAAATATGTATACTCTATGTCAAGGCATCAAAAAGAAACTGTGACTCTCAAAGAGCCCTGTTAGAACTAGATATATGTCATTAAATGAGTCACCGAGGTAAAGGCAACACAGATTACTGCAACAGGCTAAGTCATTCCTTTTAGACAGACTTCACAGTATACACAAGACTGAATGACTATAACATGAGCAAATAGTTCTTTATTTATCAAAGGAAATAGTTATCAGATGGGAGAAAAGATCTGAAAGTTTGTGCTCTACTCTGACATTTCACAAATGAGAGTTCAGACTTTCATATAAATGAATGACTCATTTGACTGACTCAGCCTTGCTGAGAGTTCTGGTAATTCCATGGTAATAAAGATAAATCAGGGCCTGATTATATATAATGTTGTTGGGGTTTTTTTTAGCCTAAATGTACAAGTCAGTGGACAACCTTATCAAGGACCTTTCAAGACTCCCTGGTGCTCCAAGATCTGTTTGGGTGGTCAACACAGACTCCTCCAAGGTTTCTGGTTTGGTTTCGTCCTACCTCTGAAAGTGGGAGTGCTGGCCCTGCGATGGCCTGGTGAGCTGTCCAGAGTATACCCTGCCTTTGCGCAGAGTCAGCTGAGATGGCATATTGGCTGTGATGATACCCCTAAGTGGACTGGTAGCAGCAAGACATCCAAGGTATGTTCCCACATCATGTTAAGCCTCATATCCACCTCTACTCATCCAGGACATGTCCACCTCATGTCATGTCATGTCATTTTCTGAACCGCTTAATGGCGCCCATCTCAACTCTGGGCGAGGGCAGAGTACCCCTGGACAGCTTGCCAGGCAGAAACACACTTGACGAAAATCAGCAATGGTTCTTTTACATGCCTCTCACCATAGACAGTGAGAGACATGGCCGGCGTTTGATAACCCAGTTAGCTGCACTGGGGGGGACAGCAGTGAGAACCCGTCGATAGTGGGGCTTGAACCCTCGACCTTGGGATCAGTAATCCAGCACCTTACCACCAGTCCACCACTGCCCCGATGTCCACCTCATGTCAACTATAATTGTACAATTCAAAGGACTACCTTATTAAGAACCCCCTCGGGGATCCCTGGTAGTCCAAAATCTGTTTGGGTTGGCAACATGAGTTCCTCCAGGGTTTCTGGTTTCATCTGACCACCCAAAAACGTGCCAGTTGGAACATTGGCTATGACGCTACCCATGTTGACTGGTAGCAGTGGTACAAAGCTTTAAGGAGATAACTCAGAACAGATAGGGTTAAAGGCCTTGCTCAAGAGCTAGACAACCACCAACACATACACGAACATCTGGCCTTTAAGCCAGGACCTTTTATATAGAGATCTACCACTGCACTACAACTTTAGGACAACCTTTTAGGTTGTCTTTCACCATCTACTGGTGTAATAGTTTCCCCTCATTTTTAATTGTCAGGCTTTGGATCGGAAGCCAATCCTGCAAATATTTCATCCATTCATTTTCTAAGCTGCTTAATCATAATTAGGGTCGCGGGGAGGCTGGCATCCATCTCAGCTGACTCTGCGCAAAGGCAGGGTATACTTTGGACAGCTCACCAGGCCATCGCAGGGCCAGCACTCCCACAACCATTCACACTCACACTCACAACTAGGGGCGATTTGGAACAGCCAATTAGCCTACTGTGCATGTTTTTGGACTGTGGGTGGAAACCGGAGTACCCGAAGGAAACCCATGCAAGCTCGGGGAGAACATGCAAACTCCACACAAAACACAGTCTATCGCAGGGCCAATGACTGGACTGTGGGAGGAAACCGTGGAAGAAATCCATGTACGCACAGGGAGGATATCAATACTCCCCCACAGAAATGCTCTTGCAAAGCCCAGGATCTTCGTGCTGTAAGGCAGACATGCTAATCACCATGCCACCATGCTGCACAATAAATACTATCAATAAGACAAATGTTTATGACTCTTTTATAGCCTGATATTTGTCTGAAATAAGCACATTTCCATGCAGTGCATTAATAAAGTCTACGGCATGTTACACCCCTGGCTTGGCACCGTGCCCTCTGTTCTGGCACCAATGCCTAATGTAATCCCTCATATTTTTTTTCCCACTGTCCTTTCCGTCCTTTCCAGTCATGGCGGCCGTCCCATCAGGTTCATTAACTGGAAATTACACAAACCTTCCCTGCACTAAGGAAAATATTGAATCACTTTGGCACCGTAAAGTGCAAAGGAAGCGTATAAAAAGGGGAAAGGTGAACCACGTACATGGAAAACGAATGCAAATGTTTGTTTTAACCTATCTGTCAAAAACGTTCATCGTAACTACATGAATTAAACTGCACCGACTCTAGGTCACTGGCTGTTTTAAAAGTCAAAGAAAACCCATTCGATGTTCTTCACTTTTTAATGTTGCTAATACCTCAATGACAATATGAAGATCGTTTAATTGTAACTTATTGAGTCAACACTGAGTCATTGCACTTGAGGGAAATCTGCAGCTGTTCCTGAACAAACTGAGAAAGAGAACTCGCAGTGATGATCTGCGAGCATGCGGTGCTGCAAAACCCTGTAGGTTAGTCATTAGCAATAGCGCTGAACAAACCAAAAGCTGTGTGTTTATAAACAGCGCCGTTCGCCCCCTGGAGGAGAATGCTAATCTACAACACACACACACACACACACACACACACACACACACACACACACACACACACACACACACACACACACATTGTACAGTTTGTTGTAAATTGTGCCATTAAAACACCACTTAAAACATCACTAATAAAACTTGTGGAAACTAATAACGGAATTAAGGCTAGCGGACACATTAGCAAGAGCCTTTAATGGAAATTTGTCCGTCAGCTTAATTTGCGAATGGAAAAGCTGCTCGGTGATGGTGCATCATGTATATTAGTGGCTGCGCTCCTACACTAAGCATGAACAGAGAAATTTAATTCTAATTCACACCATCCTTTCTCTGCACTTCATTGTTTTTAAATAGTTTTGGCTCAGGGGAGGTGCTGTGGTGTAGTGATTAGCGCATCCACCTCACAGCAAGAAGGTCCTGGAGCAGAGTTGTCCTGGGCTCGGGGCTTTTGTCCATGGAGTTCGCGTGTTCTCTGGGTACTCCGTTTTCCTCCACAGTCCAAAAACATGTATGTTAGGCTTCCAAATTGCCCAGTGGGGAGTGTGGGTGTGAATAGAGGGTGTGTGTTGACCCTGCGATGGTCTGGCAAGCTGGTCAAGGTGTACTTACCTTCGCCCAGTTTCGGCTGAGATAGGCTCCAGCCTCCCCACGGCCCTAATATGATTACGCGGCTTGGCAAATGAGTGCGTGTGAGATCACATGCTTCTGAATTTACAATTGTAGGATCGTGTGCTGGAAGGCAGATGAAAAGGATGTAGAAGGGAAACGGATGGAGTGCATGTTGAAAAAAAAAACAGTATATGGATTCCAAGAAGAAATTTTTTTCAGATCCATCCAGGATGCATAAAACACAGATCTGTTATACTGTCCTGAATGCTGCTAATGATACTTAAAGTTATTTATAAATCCTAACATACGTCGGGCGCATTTGAATGAATAGCGGCGGCCATTTTGAATTAAATTCAGCTGGGTTACAATGACGGCAATTAAGGTCTTTTGTTTTTACCTTAATTGTAAATACGAGTACTAATCATGCTACATTAGCCGGAACGGTTTCAAATAGAAACATAATCAGCACAAATAGCAACATCACTTAATTATGTGTCGTTTTTATAGCCTTTGGTTGCCATGGTGAGGCTGCCATCGTTTTCAAGAGAATTTCAAATGAGAGTATGCGTATCTCAAACCATAGCGCTGATATTCTTGAATCTGTGTTCTTACACTTATTAAATTATACTGTATAGCGCACTTGTTCTCATACTTTATAGATTGACGCTAATCCACCTTTCATATAACTGGGATATAATTCACTCATGCACTCATTTGCCGAACCGCTTGATCCTAGTATTAGGGTCACAGGGACGCTGGAGCCTATCCCAAGCCAGCACTAGGCGAAGGCAGGTTACACCCTGAACAGCTGGCCAGACCTTCACAGAGCCAACACACAACTCTTTCACACCTAGGGGTAATTTGGAACACCCAGTTAGCCTAATGTGCATGTCTTCGGACTGTGTGAGGAAACTGGAGTACCCAGAAGGACCCTACGTAAGCATGGGTACAACGTTCAAACTACACACAGAAACGCCCGGGGGCTTAAATTCAAGACCTTCTTGCTGTGAGGTGTGTGTGTTGTCCACTCCGTCACCATACCCCGTCTGTTGCAATTTAGCAGGAGTCTCCAGTGTCCAGTTTTTAAAGAAAATGTTAACTGTCCATTTTTTTTTCCATCACAATAAAAAAACTTTGCTAATATTGTTTTTTTTTTCCCCTTCAAGATATTCTGACTTTATGTATATAATAATTATTCACCAAGGTGAGGTGAATATTGGTGAATAGTGATATCCACCAAACATAAACAAACATAAGAACATAAGAAAAGCAAAATAAAAGTTTTTTGTTCAACTTTATATTTTTAAAGCATCAAAATGGTCACTTGTGCTCCATTATATTTTAAATTGTTATTATTTTGAAACCCTTTTAAAGTAAAAACAAACAAACAAACAAACAAAAAGTTATTTTACCTTGAAAAACATTTCATATTGCATAGCATTCTTTTTATTTTGTACTTTGCGTTTTGTTTTGTCCACCATTTTGATCTAAGCATCATCCCACTTTGAGAGGTGGATAATAAGCAATTATTGAATGAGGTGAAGTATGATATGGAGAATTATTCAGCTCCGGGATTGTTATATGCCGAGGCTGAATGCTGAGGAAGATAACACTCTCCGAGACTCAATAATTTTCTATCATGCAAAAGCTGAGTTCTATTAATGTAACTTTCCATTCAATATTGTTTCAAAAATTTTTGCAATGAGCAACTATATTGAGTTTACCCTCCATGCAATAATTCAGTTATTCCATGGCAATGATGCACTATCACGATTTATTCAATGTCTTTCCACCAATCAGAAAGGATAAAATCTCTTGGATTAATTATATTGTCTATGATCCCAAGATAATACCCACCCACCAGTATAAATGGGTTATGGGAAAGTCACCTGCGATGGATTATCCAGGAGGAGTTGAACTCCATGTCCTACTGAGCTCCTACAGAATCTAGGATAAGCACCGGCTGTGGGCTCAGGTGTAAAAAGCCCAACAGACTTGAACAGTGGAACCAATCAGATCGCAGCACTGCAATGTACTATATACTACAAAAAGCTACTTCCTGTAATCACTTGATAACAGGAAGTGGTCACAGAAACTAACTGTAACTTTCTTGCTTTCCATCATGCTGTAATGTACCAGCCCGTTATTATGAATTCCTTCTGATGTATTCCTAGAAAAGAAGGCTCAAGATCATGGTATGCATGGTTGTGTCATGACAGCACCATCTGAAAAAATGTGAGAAGTGAAACTGGCTGAGGAAAAACACACACTTGTTTGCAGAATGTTCTCACTCTCAAAGCAGTATTCGTCCTGACATGATTCATCATTTAATTTGACATGCGGTGGCGGTGGCGATGGCGATGATGGCAATGGTGGTGATGGTCATCGTCAGCTGTCCGTTCTCACGTACAGAAGGTCCAGAAAGGTCTGTGAGAAGGGGAGTTTCTTTTTGCTTCTTTATTTCTTCACCTGTCTTCAGTCTCGAGTAAAAAAAAATAGTCTTCATTTATTCATTTATTTGCTCAACTGCTTTATCCTTTTAGGGTAGGCTGAGCCTATCTTAGCCGACTCTCAGTCGAAGGCAGGGTACACCCTGAACAGCTCACCAGTTCAATACAAGGGCACAGATACACAATAATTCACACTCACACCTGGGGGGGGCAATTCGGAACAGCAAGTTAGCCTCATGTGCATGTCTTTGGATTGTAGGAGGAAACCTGAGTACCTGGAAGAAACCCACGCAAGCATGGGGAGAACATGCAAACCCCATCTTTGCCAAGCCTGGGACTCGAGCCCAGAACCTTCTTGCTGTGAGGTGCTTGACGTGCTAGCATCCTTTTATTTTATTTAGTAAAAATAGCATTCATGCATAACATGTATTATTAAACAAGCACTTTATTGAATTTTTTAGATTAATTTCAGTTATTTGCCCAAAGAAATAAAAATAAAAATAAAAACAAGATTAGACGAATCTGTCGGCGTAACCCGTTGGACCCGACACATAGAAATGCTCCACACAGCAAAGTAGCGTGCGTTCCAACTTTTCTCTTCAGACATTTCCCGGAATGCTGCAGTTGTCTCTGCATGAGGGAACGACACAATGAGCTATTTGCGACTGCGAATTCAGCTGACATCAGACTAATACCCCCTAAGTGGCCCCGTAGAGAAACTATAGGCCTCAGCGGGGAATGAAGGCAAGAAAAGCCGTGTAGACAGTCAATCGAAGACGATTTTCCCGAGGTAAAATTACGTTACCTTGCGCACAAACCAATTCAAAGCGTGTTTTATTCAAAGTGGTCTGGAAACTTCAAATGAGTGCACATTTTCTTTTCAAATCCCCTCCTGAAATCCTGGTGGGGCTTCTTTAAAAAAAAAGAAAGAAAGAAAAGAAAAAGGAAACAAGAAACTCAGAGAAGTTTTAAGGATACACAGTGCGTTTATATGTCTTAAATTACTTTCAATTTATATTAAAAACCAGAAAAACACATATTCTTGTTCACACAACGAAGGACTGGAACGCTGGTGTACAGTTCTAGTCCAGTTCATCAATATATCATTACAGAGTGCGGATGTGAATCTTACCCCTTGAGCGATCACGAATCCAGGTCATACTTGGCCAAAATGTCGCACAGTACATGTAGTTCATTACTATTATGTTTGCTTTGTGATTTGTTTTCATATATTTCTATTACAAAAATTGGCTGCTCCGACCATTTTTCTGTTCGTCCCCACATGTTTTATTTATTTATTTTGCTGCAAGCTTTATCACGCCGGGAAACATTGGTGTGCCTGGGACATCCCACTGATGCAACTGATGCAAACTGATTGTTCTTTTGCGATTTTTGAAATTCGTGTCAAGATGTTTTGCGACTCCACGTGCAAGCGAATATTTTGCAGCTTAAATACGTATATCGTGAGAAAGAAGGTTGTGATTGGTTTGCGAGTCTCCTGTCGTAAATCAGTCAGGGTTTTTGTTCTCAAACCATTCACTTGTTATTTGTGTGTTATTAGCATGAAAAAAATACGAATAAAATATGAATGATGATAAAATATACAGAGTATGGCAGATGGCGGCAAGTCTCAAACTTTCCACGTAGAAGTCTCCAACTTGGTGCTTTTCCTTGTGAACAGAAAACAAATAACTTGCTAGCAAAATGGTAACTTTGCGACCTTCTCGCGACATGTGTGGACTGTTTAAGAAATGTGTTTAGCGATGGGCTTGTGGTGTTAGCGAGCTGTTCAGGGTGTACCCCACCTTTACCCAGAGTCGGCTGAGATAGGCTCCAGCCTCCTAGTACGTTTAAGCATTTTTGGCTAATGAATGTATGAATAACTTGCATTATCCTTCATTAGGGTCATGTAGAGGTTGCAGCGGGGCACCCTGCACAGCTCACCAGACCATTGCAGGGCCATAGGAATCACATAACAAACAAAATTCTTGTCCTGATGAAACTATGACAAATAAATCCACTTGTTTTCAGAGCTTCTTTAAGGCCTTACAAACTAAAAAGGTGTCAAAGCAAAGACTGATTGGATACCAAGCACCAGCACATGCATGACTATCTTCATTGGTGGAGGAGATGCAGCTGAGCCTCATCACTATATCTCATGATGTACTTCCCTCTAGATTCAAAAATTATCATCGGAGGGGAAAGAAAACTGCAAAGTCAATAACCCAATTTATTTACAGTACAATAGGCTCGCGTTTCTTGATGGCACGTTCTCAGATTAATTCTGACACCCCCACCCCACCCCCCTCGTCCCCCGCCCCCTTTTTCTGACACCCTGCACCTATATTGGTGAACTGCTCATCAAAACCCAGGTGTCCTCAGAGCAGCTTTAATTTTAAAGCCTCGATGAAACATTTATTGCAGAAGCCATTCAGAGAAGAAGGAAACAATATGATCCTCTTTCTCTTTCTCTCTCTCTCTCTTTCACTCTGTCTATTTCTCTCACTTTTCCATCAGTATTAAATTGCCAACCTCCCACTAGGTCAAGAAATTAGTGAAGTGTTCACCCACAATCTCAAGCCTCCTACATACACCAGCTCTCCAGATGGAATGACATGAAATTTTGAGCGGACACATAGCAACATCCCACACAAGCTGACCAAGGAAAGGGTGTAAGATTCTGAGTGTGTTTTAGCGAAAAGAAGTGAAAAGAAAAGAAAAGAAGAGGTGGCGGTGTATAAGCAGGTCATAATGGAGAAATTGAGTCAAAGCGTGAGAACTGAAGTTAAAATGCAGCTTTGAAAAGTACATAGTGATTACATCATAGCATTACGGATGAAGAAAAACTATGTTTTCTTAAATACTAAGTGTTTTTCAAGTGTTTGTCAGTCAAGTAATTAGAAAAGAGAGCCTTGTCATTTTGAAGCAATGTTTTACATATTTAATTAATTACCAAATCATTTGAGCCAAGCTCTGGTTGATTGCAGTGCACTGTGGGTAATACGACTGGTTCCCTATTCATCGGCAACGCAGTATGAGCCCTCGAATAAAATAAGAAGTCTTGTTAAACATGATTCTGTATGTTCCTGCCCGAACGGGTAATAGATCAAGACAGGACTCAAGGACTATGGTGGCATTGTGGTTAACAAGAAGGTCATGTGTTTGAATCCCGGGCTCGGGTATGTCTGTATGGGGTTTGCTTGTTCTCCCTGTGCTTGAGTTTTCAAAGACATGCACATTAGGCTGTCTGGCTGTGCCAAATTGCCCCAAGGTGTGAGTGTGAAGCTGGATGACTGTGTGTGTTGCCCTGTGATGGTCTGGCAAGCTGTTCAAGGTGTAGCTCAGTGGTGAGCTGTTCAGTGTCAGCTTTCTTTTTTACAGTGTTTCTGTGTGCCGTTTGCATGTTCTCCCCGTGCTTGCATGGGTTTCCTCCTGGAACTCCGGTTTCCTTCTACAGTCCAAAGACATGCACATTAGGCCAAATGGCTGCTTCAAATTGACCATAGATGTGAGTGTGAATGGTTGTGTGTGTTTGTTGGCCCTGGGATGGACTGGCAAGCTGTTCAGGGTGTACCCCACCTTTGCCCAGAGTCAGCTGAGATAGACTCTCCACATGATCCGAGTAGGATTAAATGGTTCAGTAAATGGATGGATGGATAGATGGAAATACAGCCATTAATTCTTTTTCTAAGCCGCTTAATCCTAATCAGCGTCGCAGGGAGGCTGGTGCCTATCTTTGCCAACTATGGGCGAAGGCGGGGTACCCTCTGTACAGCTCACCAGACCATTGCAGGGGCCAATACACACACAACCATTCAAACTCACTCTCACACCTAGCGGCGATTTGTAACAGCCAGTTAGCCTACTTTGCATGTTTTTGGACTGTGGGAGGAAACCAGAGTACCCTGAGGAAACCCCCTCAAAAACAGCCTATCCCGGGAATCGAACCCAGGCCTTCTTGCTGGGAGGCAGATGTGCTACCCACTGTGTCACCGTGCCGCCTGAAAAGAAATAATGCTATTAAAAATGAAATCCACTTGAAATATTGAACAGCACACTTATTATTCAATCAGACTGCATTGTTAATCAAAAATCTCAAGCCGTAGAGCATCATTAGTCTTAAATTAGCGTTCTCGGTGGAATATTAACAAAAATTCTTGGTATTGTTATTGTATATTGTGATCATGGCATATACAAACTTTTCCACATTTCACATGTTTTATGAAGCTGGAACAAGAAAACTGCTTGACTTTGTCGCAAGAGAATGCAAAGCGCTGGTATTCTTTCTACCTGTTTTATGTTTGTAGGATCTGACGTACATATTAAAGGAAAAAACCAATAACTAATGATGCAACTGTTTCAGATTTCTTCATAATGCATACCATCATACGAATATGTACATTTCTGAAAAAGCAAACTCAGTGTCTGAGTCTCCCACCATGCATTATGTGTGAAAGTTCAACTTTAGAGAGACAGTGCCCCCTTGTGCTCATGAGCAGAACTGTCAGTATGAGTTTTTTTTTTTTCCCTTTTTTCTTTTTCTGAAGTATTCAAAATCAGACAGTCCGTGGGTTGCAGATATGCCATGTGTGGGTGCAGGATCTCAAGAGACTCATGCAGGTTGGGTAAACCACTGGTAAAGATGGGGAAAGATCTGGGGCAACACTTGATACGCTGAGCTCACCACAGAGTGTAGAGATCCTGTGGCACACTGGCAGGCCATTGTGAGCGAGAGACAAAAAGACAGCTGGATATGGAGTTCAGCCTCCGGTAGAGCATCACTAAGTGGTCTATTCCGTTATAGGGGACGTCCAGTTAACACCTTCAGGATGATGGAAGGCCCCTTTATTACGTGATCCCACTGTCTGGGTTTATTTCACTATAACGCCCAGATTACTGTACACTATCTCTTACATAGCCATTCCAACATTCCACATCTTCACCTACCAAAGAGTGCGGGATGAGGGTGTCTAGACCCTGATTAAATGTTGTCCCTCCTGTAATCTGAATGAGCATAGTGGGCTGTCATATGACCAAGTGTTGCCATCAGATGAAACAACCTTGCATCTAACCTTCCGCATTCTGTTTAATTCCTCTTTCGGTTGAGGTACTTCTCCAAATACTTTTATTGCTTCACTGATATTATTGTCTCTTAGTGAGAGACAATTTTGAAACGATAACAACAATAAAAGGGACAGATTTACCTCAGCGGTACACTGAGCATCGTTTATTTGGGTTTTAGTTCCATTGCTTTTAACAGCTTGAATTGAATCTAAAACTCGTTCTAGCCTTCAACTAAGCTTCGCCTAAATGTTTTTTTTTTTACCCGAATTGAACCGGTGTGACTCAATTCAGGCTCACGGGCCTCCTTGCTTTTGCAATTGTCCTCCTTGTCCCTGTTTTCTTGAAGCTGCTGGAAGAGCCAGTTAAGACCAAGTTGTAAATTTCCTGTTGACATGGTAATGTTTCTCTTCAGTCGTACTCGATAATCCTCCTCCTTCATCATGATTCCATCCACTTTCTGGTAAAACAATCCTCACAGTATGATGCTGCCGCCCCCATGCTTCACAGTTGGGTTGGTATACTTTGGATTGAAAGCCTCAGGGCTGATCATAATGGTCAAATGGTATGTATGGTCATTTCTGTTTCATTAAACCAGAAATCACTCCTCCAAAAGGCTGCAAACCTCAATCTCACATAAGCCTATCTTTGAGAAAGGTCATGATGACATAGAACTCTCAGAATGGCGGATGTACAGCATTGGTACTTAATGCTTCCATATCGTCACCACTTCCTTTTTGCTGCCTTGGGGCTCAGTTAAACCTTTCTGGACCAAAGTTTGTTCATCCTGAGCAAAGCAGTGTCTGTGCAGTCACAAGATTTGTGTGTAATTGTATGTAGACATGATTGCTATACCATCAGGTGTTTGGAAATTGTTTCCAAAGATGAACCTGATGAATAGAGGTCCCCCCCCCCCCCACCTAAGATTTTGGCATTTGGCATTTTGGATGTTCCATGGTATCAAGGGCACTGGCACTAAACACTGTAGGCCCATTTTTAGCTATAGTTAAGCTCCCAAGCAACTCCTAGTTATAATAACTAGCCAATAAGAAGCTTCTGAAAGTCATTAGATCAATTTCAGACTCTTCCAGACTTTTTAGGCACAGATAATTGGTGTGGGTAAACTCTGACCCAATGATACGGTGAATTCAGGCTCAGATAGTGTAAGGCACCTCCACCACGCATCATGAATAATGTATCAGGTAGGTCTTACATAGTACTAGTTTTAATTACCCATATATTCAGCTTATGAAATGTTCTTAAGTGCATTGTCATGACCAAATTAGTGAAAAAAACTTTTGTCTTTGACAGATTTAAGAGAGGACTGGGGTTTATCCTTTCAAGGTCACTCAAGGTCAAATGTAAAAGTACATCTATGGTTTCCTGTTAGTGTTCCACAGTAACGGCATGTCTATCTGCACTTGTTTCGAAGACTTAAGCACTCAAATGGTCCTGTGAACTTGATTTTGACCTTTTGAGGTCACTCAAGGTCAAAGAGGATTATGCCATTTGAAAGCATACATATGGTTTCATGCATATCATTTCCTCACTGCATCTATAGGTCTATGTCACTTTGTTTCTTAGATATGAGCAAGTTCAGGGAAATGTCTATCTCCAAAACTTTGCGGCCTTGCTCTGATCTTGCTGTTTGACCTTGACATTCCAAAATCAAGTAATCCCTAGGACTTAGGAAGGGTAGTGTTCCCACCAAGTTTGGTGGAAATCCTTGCATAGGTGTGGTCAGGATTATGTAAAAATACCTCCACCATACTCATATGGTGCCGTAGTTTATATGCCATGCCAATACAAGATTTTGGAGAAACAGTGTATGTTACTGCTAGTTTTGTAAAACTGTATGTGGTTCATTTAAAATGTTGCTTGGCCAATGCAGTCATCTTAAATGTACACTGGATTTGAATTTGGAGTTTGGCTTTGGAGAGGGTTGACTACCAGGCTGTCTTGAGTAGCCATACAAATCATGTTACATGATATAATGAAAGAATAATGAGGTGGTAGCCTTAATTGAGCACGCAGATGGGGGTATTACATGAAAGAAAAGAAATTCTAGGAAAATGTGTCATGAAAGTGTTACTTTTCCCCACTTTTCCGCTACGTGAGTGGATTAATAGATTCCACGCCAGCATGTTCCTCGTGAAGTGAACCATGCTCGATATACCGTTATTAGACTTACCCGCACCTTCACCTTTTTTAATGCCAACAGCAGTGTTAAACCCGATGCTTCACAAAACACACTTAAAAACACTGTGAGACAAGTTGTACACATTTACACCGGTCTCACGTTGCTTCTTCATATTGAGAGCATTTTTCTAGGTCACTTGGAAGCACAGCATGTTAATTTGCTCTTTTGCCTCAGAGGGGGGAAAAATCATTCTTACCGCTAAATGGGTCATGGTAAAGTAGAGGCCTGCATGCATTACATAACAAATTTCCATCTGTAGACACATGGCGTGCGGTGACATTGCAGATATGTATACTTAAACTTAAACCTTATACTTAATCTCTTTAATAATTACCAAGCGAAACAGAGCCAGGCCATATTTATGTATTTCATCAACGTATGTAATTGGTAGTGTGACATGAAGCTTCCTTTCTTTCGTTTGTTCTTGTTTCTTTCTTTCTGTCATTTAAAACCAGTCACTTTTTAAGTCTTTTGATGAGGATGATGATGACAATAAACAGAAGGATGATTATAATAATAATATTAATAATAATAATAATTTTGTATTTATTTACTTACTTGTGTACTTATTTTTTTTCCTGTACCCACAAATTAAAAAAAGAAAAAAAATCACCTTTGTCCACTTTGAAAACTTTGAAAAATAGGTTGACCAGAAATAATTGACGAGACTAAAACAATTTTAAAAAGTGGTAGATTAACATAGCATGGCACTATTAAACTGTCAAATCTGATTGTTCTGAAGGTGTTTACTCTTAAATAAATCAGAATAAATAAATAAATAATGTAAATAATCGAAAATAATAAATGTATACATAACAGTTATTTACCAAAGTTGAGGTGGATCTGCTGAGGCGAATAATTATTTTAGTATATACTACATGGGAAACATTAGAAAAGTTAATTAAAACGAAATACTTATGTTTTTATATTAGTACATTTTTACGCACACTCCAATATGACATTCTTTAAAACTCATCCATAGTTTATAAAAAGTGATGTTGCCTTGAAAAACACTAAGACAACACCGTGTAGCTTTTTTCATATTTTTCTTAAATAAGTCTGCAAACAGAAATATTCTGTCTGTTAACAATTATCCATTGAAGGTGAGGTGGATGTTGCTGAGTAGAAATATAAAATCACAGAGCCCGATTGAGTCTTACGTCTTTTAGTATATACTTCACAGAAACATAAGCAAAAAAGCGTAGTAAAATTACATTTTTATATTTTTCTTCTTGGATTTATTTAAAATGATGAGCATATGTGTGAGCAGGTGCAAAGCTGTGTAACGGCATCTCCATAAATACCTTTAAGAGTATTACATGGAAACACAAAGAAAAGTAAACTAAAACAAGATTTTTATAGTTTATATTTATATATTTTGTCCATGACAGAGGCAGGTCAGACGAGCTCTGTGCTTCAAGCTGAGCAAAGCGCTATGTAAGTAATGGGGTCTGTTTTACCTACATGGGCAGTGGTGACCCTGTGATAGGGTACTGGATTACTGATCCCAAGGTTGGGGGTTCAAGCCGGCTGTCACAGGGTTGTCACTGCTGTCATCATTTGGATTACCATTCTGTTTACTATAAATGATAACATGATAAGATGTGATATGGATGTTCCATGCCATCAAATGTAAGTAAATAAAAAATTTATGTGTTGTGTGACACGTTTTTGTTGATTTAGATTAATAAAATAACCCCAGACATCTTATAATTACGAAGAACACTGACCGAGTCAGGGCCGGGGCATAAAATGTGTCTCTAATTATTAAAAATAACCACACAATATCATCATTTTAAACAAATTAGTCCACATTGACAGACATAATACATTCTAATTTATTTTTTGCACATTTATTATTGACATATTTATTGTTATTTATTTCAAAAGAAGAATTTTGAAGCATATTTAAATTCTACAGAATGACATTTCATACAGCAACCAGAACTGAAAGAATTTGTTCACAGAATCGATGTGATGGTGTCAGTCAAAACGAAAGAGTCTCTGAAGCCTTTCTGCACAGGCCAGGATAAGACTAAGTAAAAACTTTACTTTGAGTTTAAGACTGAAAGTAGTGATTTGTGGTCTCAAGTACCACAAGACTACAAAATACATAATTACCATTTTAATGTGGTCGGTGGTAAGTAACAACCCGGTACATAAAGACATTATACATTTTTTATGTATATAATAATGTACTTTTCTTGGTTGTGGGTTAATCCTTCTTTAAATAAATGTGTCAGTGGTTTTTTTTGCTTTTTACCTTTTTTTTTTTTCAATTTTTGCTCTGTAAGCATATCTTGGAAATTTCAGACATTTTTGGCTTTCCTGTCCCCTTTGTCTTGTCCCCATTACACTTACCGCACCTTCCTTTGAAAGAAAAAAAAAACCCCGCACTGTGATTGGTGTATGAGTGGGAGTAGTGGCGTAACTTATGTTATCCCCCTCTTCTGGAATATATAAGACGTTCGCACATACATGTAATCTAATCATTTTGGTGCCATCATGTCTGTGAAAGGTTTGTTGACCATCGTCTTCGCTGGATGCCTCTTTTTGGGTGTGTTCTGTTCGTCCACAAAGGCATGTAAGTATCGTTTCCACGTATTTCTTTTGTGTCGCACTTTGTGAAGACTTTTCATTGTTTGTTATAACATCAATAATACATGTAAATATACATGTATGTAAGATTGGATAGATAGATAGATATATAGATGGATAGGTAGATAGATGGATAGGTAGATAGAAAGATGGAAAGATATGTAGATAGATATAGTTATATAATGATTTTATGAATGAAATTCTTCAAAATCCTCATTTATTGGTTTTATATTAATGGTAACTGGTAGAACTTTAGGATAAAGATTAATGTTATTAATTGGGGCAATATCATTATAGGACATATGTATAATTAATATATTCTGACTTATGCATTAAATAACCTTTTATTTTATTTAGATTTTTAAAAATTTGTTTATTCATTTATTTATTTGACTGTTTATTTATTTATTTGTTGTTTGTTTGTTTGTTTATTATTTTTATAAACTCAGGGCCATAATACTCGAGTGTGGTCATGGACTTGAGTAATTTTTTCCAGACTTTTCTCAGACTATTTGCACTTCGAACTGCACCTGCCTCTATAACTTTACTCACATACTGAAATCACTGAGCACCAAAAAAATCCATATATTTCAGTTGTTTTTGATTTTATGAACACATATACCTTAAAAATTATATATATATA
>JAOUQZ010000041.1:19345203-19414673 GCA_028564935.1 Neosilurus hyrtlii | reverse complement strand
ATTAGGGATGTGTAGGGGGTTGTAGAGAAAATTTTTAGATTCCTCCCTAATTTAATTTTACTATGTAAAGCTGCTTTTGACAATGTCAATTGTAAAAAGCACTATACAAATAATACTGACTTGACTTGACTTAAATGGTTGTTCGAGTGTTGGCACCAGCCTCCCCACGACCCTAATTAGGATCAAGCGGCTTAGAAAATAAATAAATTTATAATAATAATAATAATAATAATAAATGTAAATGCAAATTATTTATTTATTCAAAAAACGGATCATTAAAAGTATTTTTTAAGTCAACAATATTGAAAAGTAAAAAGAAAAAAGCCCCTTGTGTTAAAAGAAAAAAAAAAAACCAACATTTCGTGCATTGCATCATACCTGTTGCACAACCTTTCTCTACCCTATTGGTACTTTCTCCAGTAAGAGGCAAGTGTCCTATTTTCTGTCATGTGGTTAAAGGGACATGTCCGGACATTCTGCTGAGCAGTGCTACTCTGGGTGGAAGAAACTTACAGAGTATACAAAAGGTGGTCGATCTTCATTTACTTACAAATAATATCAAATAGTTTTTTGGGGAAAAAGTAGGCTGTGTTGCCGTCAGCGTGTTTCTGTTTCTGCAAGCTGTCCAGGGTGTACTCTGCCCTCGCCTGGAGTCGGCTGACATGGGCACCAGCCTCCCCGCAACTAGAATTAGAATTGAGCATTTCAGAAAATGAATGAGTTTTTTAAAGAGGAAAAAAAAAACACCTTACTTTAGCCTTTAAGCAAACATACGGTATAAGATCCCTTTCATAATGGAGCAATTAGTGAATTCGGAGTAGGAGTTTTAGGGTTTCATCTCACTGCCAGCCCATAAAGTGCTTATAAAACATGACATCAATCAGAACAGAGATAGAAAAGCACTTCCAAAAACTTTACATTTGACCAAGGAACTCTTTTAAGGTCATGTGAACATAAGGACAAAAGAGATTTTATCAGGATGCCCCTCCAAATTATACAAAAGCTAATCAAGAAGGTTCTTAAAGTGGAGGATTATCAGGCAAATCCCAGCTATGTTTCTAAATGTGTCAGGAAATGTGCTAAATATTTGGGCTTAATTTTAAACACAAGACACCCTCACCCCCAGAACATCTATAGCCATGGTGAAGCATGGTGGTGGCAGTGTCATGCCGTGGGGCTTCTTCTCTGCAATAGATTAGGGCTATAGAGTATCTTGTATATATAGCTAGAGTCATCTTGTTAAGAGAGCCAGAATCAGCTCAAAATACCAATCTACAATATTCTGACCCAATACCCTCAAGCCTTCATTAGACAGCTGAAAATAAAGAAAAATCCAGCGCAATATTGATTAGAAGCACAAATCCAAATGTATATACCTTTAATATCTGTGATGCGCTTTAGTACAGGGGCACGTATACAAGATGTTTTGCAAATGTGGCACTACAGAACCCGTGTAAGTCTTTCTCACCACATTATAAAGAAGATGTCCTGTATCGATTAAATGGCCATTTCCTTTTATGAATATGGTTATTATTTTCAAGCAGGTTTTATCAATGTAATCTTACTTTGTGGCTTTTTGTAACTTTAGCTATATGTTTAGTCAATTAACAGTAGTACTTATTGCCTAGCAATGTTTTAATCATGTTTAGGCACACTAAACCAGTATACACCAATATATTTATTAAAATGGCCAAAAATAAATAAATCAATAAAAATAAAAATAAAACAACTCCTTACACAGATTTGTCATATTTGAGATGCCATAAAAGTACACATGAGCCCAGAAATCCATATTTGCAAAAGAATACTTTTTTTACTGTGAGAGCATTTGAGTTAGATATAAAAAATGGCACAAAGTTGATATATTAACAGACTCTCTTTAAAAAATATGTTTGAAGTGGCTGATTACTGCAAATTAGACTGCGACTGGAGGCTTATTATTGCTATTTTACAGTCCTGTCCAATTTTCAAGAGACAATAACTTAAAAACCCTTCAAGTGATGGCCATAATATGTCACACACAATAAGTCAGTACCCCGGGAAAGTGGAATCTACAATATAAAGATTAGCTCTTGAAGCAGTTCAACAGAATAAGTGTTTGAATCTTTTTTTTTTTTTGTGAAAATGGATGTATTAGCATGATGCAATAGAAAGACAAATGAGCCCTTGATGTCATTTTGGATAGTTCTTTCTGTATCTTGGGTGCCCAAACATTGTATACACCAAATTTAAGCTGTACACCTTTTTTTTTTTGTATTGCTGAGATATTGGCGTTTAAACATGGAAAAAAGCTCGAAATTGGTTTGCAAGTGAAAACAGGATTTAGGGTACTATTTTTTATAAAGTTATATCTACAAAACCAAATTGTTGGGTAGAAGTAGAGACTCAGTGGTTAATACTCTGGGTTACAAATTAGAAGTTTGGGGGTTCAATCCCTATTCCTACCAAGTTGCCATTGTTGGGCCCTTCAGCAAGGCCCTTCAGTAGTATAAATGAGATAAAATATTCAAGTTGCTCTGGATAAGAGTGCCTACCACATGCATTAAATGTAAATGGGGCCAATTTTATTATTCTTTTCCCCCAAACCTTTAAAGTGCACCAAATGCACCAAAAGTACAATTTTTAACATAATTGCCGAGGACATTGATGAGGTCATAATGAAAGACTGTTCATGGGAACCAGGAGTTTCTTGCTACCTTTGTGTCCACCTCCTTTTGAGTCGTCAGACTCAAATTTTCCTTACATCATTGAAATATGTAGGTTAATGGTGGTCCCTCCCCCACCAAATAAGACCAGGCACATTCAGAACTGTACGTCTCAGACGCTGGCGAAAATGCACCTCACACTCTTTCTCTTCTGTGCCACTTCAGTGTTCTCCAGCATCTTTGCGAGTAAGTTTTATTTGTGTCGGCACGCTCTTTAGCTGTAGTTTGTGGGGTGGCCTAGATTTGTAAGGTCAAGTTGTCTTATGTAGCTTTTGTGCATTTGAAACTGAAAAACTCTGCTCTTCTTTTCATTTGCATCAGTGTGTGGGGTCTTCAGGACCTGCCAGGTTTTGGTAAAAATGAGAGAAATATGCATTATGGAATCCAATCATGGTAACATATTTTCATTTTGACCCCCAGAAAATGGAGCTCCAGCACAATGTTGTAACAAACTAAATCCGAATACAGTCAATGTGACAAGAATTGTGACCTACTGGCGGCAGAATGAAGGACTTTGTCCAGTCAAGGCAATTGTGTAAGTGACCTTATCTTACCTGCACCAAAATATCATTTGTACATGTAATGTATTTTAAATATATAATTTATTATGCATGTAAAGTGTTAAATATAATTACAATATGGTGTATTAATTACTTAAAGGCTTAATACTGAAGCTCTAAAATTATTATTAATGATTATTATATACTGTACAAGAATGGCAACATCTGATTGGTTCTTAATCTCAGACAATAGACATTATCCACCCCGCAAACTTGGGATAACACTAGAATCAATTAAAAATGTTAAAATAAAAATCTAGCTTTAGTTTGCTTCTCTTAAGTTTCCGTGTAGTATATACTAACATAATTATCTGCCCCAGGCTTGACTGATATCACAGAATAGTCTTGATTAACCCTTGACTTTTCAAAAACATTCACTTTGCCTATGCCTGATAGCTGGTAGCGCTGCCATCTCTCAGCTGCATTCGATCCTGAGCTCGGCTTGAGTCTGAGTTTCAAATATTCTCCTGTGTCTATGTGGGATTACTTCATGCTAATCAGATTTTTTAAAATATACACGATTTAGTGAATTAGCGATTAAAAATTGCCCCCATGTGAGAATGAATTGGACTGGCATTCAATCCCAGGTATAATCTTGCCTCAGTATCTGTAATGCTGGATGCAGTAATTCCTTTTTAATTTTATTTTAGTAAAATAAGTATGAAGGCCGATTGGATCTGGCAGTTTGCCATTTCCCGACTATATTATACAGGTATCATTATTATTATATCACTCATTTGTCAAGCCATTCATTCCCACTAGGGATGCAGCGACACTGGGCGAAGGCAGGGTACACCTGAAACAGTTCACCAGACCATCGCAGGCCAACACACACAACCATTCCCACTCACATTCACATCAAGGAACAATTTGGAACAGCCAGTTAGCCTAATGTGCATGTCTGGACTGTGGGAGGAAAGCGAAGTATCTGGAGGAAACCCACACAAGCTCTAAGAGAACATGCAAACTCTGCACAAAACATGCAAACGCCACACTCCTCACAGCCTGAGCCTGGGAATCGAACCCAGCTTCTTGTTTCTGTGAGGCGGACATTCTAATCAGTATGTCAGCATGCCGCCCTGCTCCCGTGTAGTATATACTAAAACAATTACTTGGTGGCTATCATTGAATAATGACGTCCATCTGACCTTCACTGAATTATTGCTATAAGTTATATTACACCATGCTGCCCCATCATCATCATTATTATTATTAGTAGTAGTAGTAGGAATGCAGTTGGAGGTTATTTGAGGAGGAAGCAAATAAATAATAATAATAGGTGGCACGGTGGAGCAGTGGTTCACTGCAAGAAGCTCTGGGATTGATTCCCGGGGTTGGGAATTTCTGAATAAAGTTTGCATGTTCTCCCGGTGCTTGCGTGGGTTTTCTCAGAGTACTCCGGTTTCCTCCCACAGCCAAAAGTCATCCACAGTAGGCTAACTGGCTGTTCTGAATCGCCACAGATGTGAGTGTATGAATGCTTGTGTGTGTGTGATGGCGAGCTGTCCAGGCTGTACCCGCCCTCACCCAGAGTCCGCTGAGATGGTGCCAGCCTCCTCGCGACCCTAATTAAGATTAAGCGCTTCAGAAAATGGATGGATGGATGGAGTTTTTACATGTAAAAAAGCATGCATGAACCCTCTGCAGGATGGGGTAGATGTTGTTTGGAGCAGTATTATTATTAGAGTACTTAAAAAGGAACATTTTGGATCTATCTTTTTGTTTTTCTTTGCACAGATTCACCCTTTCAAACGGAAATGTCCTTTGCTCTGGTCCCGCCTCAGCATGGACGAAAAAGGCGATGCGGAGGATCGACAAGGAAAGGGCAGAGAAGAAAAAGCAAAGCTCTAGATTGGCTCCAGATGCTCCCCAGCAGCATACAGGGGGTTTACAGGCAGCAACCATGTTGCCTTTGACCAGTAGATGGCCTCAAGTGGCTGCAAGTGTAGCCATGGAGAAGCGCAAAGCAAAGTCACCTTCTAAACGACGGCGTGTTGTTAAAAAGCGAATTAGAACCGTAAAGAAATTAAACAAGAAAGGAGGGACGGTGAAAAATCAAGTCACAAAGCCACCAGCTGTCAATCACACTCCTTCTTCTACTACGGCTTCTTAAAAATAAGCATGTTTTCATGTATCTGCATTATAAACCGGGGATTAAACCTTTTTCTTATATGACCAAATGTCAATTTTATCATTGATGTATGTACAAATTAAGAATAAACAATAAAACAAAAGGGAAACTAGAAACTGGTGTATTGTACTGTATCTATGAACCCTTTAAACTCCAGCCTAATATACATACTATAGCCTTTCCTATACTATATAGTAGGTGACATGGTGGTTATTATTTTTAATCATCTAATGATCAATGTTCTGTACTGACACTGTGATACAATTAATAACGGCCCTGAATTGTGATGTGACCGCAAGCTATGAAAGCCACAGCAACATGTTATGTAACATAAGCCCATTTTCGCTTTTTGGTGTGAACTGGCAAGAGTCGACTCACTTTGAAAGTCATCAATATCAGTGACTCAGGGGCATATTTATGTGTCATTTCAAGCTTAACGTAATATCTAGTATTACAATTCATCTCCATTCTCAGGTTCTAGTGGCCACAAAGAGGAATTCAATTGTTTCCATGAGTAAAAATAGCCATGATGTCACATCAGCTGTCCTCGTCTGTGTGCCACTTTCAGTGTATTAGTATTACATATTGACACAGATGTCAGAACGCCACTGATGGATGGTACAGTACTGTATCTGGGAATTTGTTTGAAATAGCTCACTCGCACCGTCAACAGCTCGCCAGACAATCGCAGGGCCTGTGAGGTCCCGCCGAAGGCTTCAGTCATGTCTGTCTGTTTGATCTGCTCTCTCCTCTCCCGTGTGTGTGTTTTGATTACCGGCTCCGCCCTGATTAGCTCACCTGTTGCTCATCCCCACCGGAGGATAAAAGGGGGCCGCTTACCTTGTCCTGGTTGCCAGATCGTCTTGGTCGTCATTGTATGAGCGCTCGCGTATCACAGAGCAAACTTGGGCTGTCATGGAGTGAGCGCTGCGTATCAAAGAGAGAGTTTAGGCCGTCACTGCATGAGTGCTCGCGTCTTCACAGAAAGAGCTCATGCTGTCATTGCTAGAGGACGTATCTTGGTATACGCACTGCGATCCAGCCATATTTCGTGTGTTCATGTTCCACGTTATCTGTGTTTTTAATAAAGGATCCTCGATTGCACTTGATCCTGATCTCGTCTCTGTCCTGCATTTGGGTCTATCTGTTCATAGTATCGCCGTAACAGGGCCAACACACGCAACCATTCGCACTCAAACTCACACCTGGGGGGCAATTTGAAACAGTCAAATAGCCTAATGTGCATGCATTTGGACTATAGGAGGAAACCAGAGTACATAGAGGAAACCCACACACGCATGAGGAGAATGCAAACTCCACTGAGGAACGCCGAGCCCGGGACATGACCCCACGACCTTCTTGTTGTGAGGCAGACGTGCTAATCACTACATCATTACCCCCCCCCCCTTGAAGTAGCTGTCTAATAATAATAATAATAATAATAATAATAATAATAATAATAATAATAATAATAATAATAATAATAACAACAACAACAACAATAATAATAATAATAAAACACACTTTAAAAAAACATATTTTTGCTTACAAGTAACTTTATTAGCTAAAGTTTATATCACTCACATTTTGTTTTTTATGTGTTATGTGGACACAAAGGTAGCAAGAATTCATGAAAAAGGTTTCATTATGACCTCATCAATGTCCTCGGCAATTATGTTAAAACAAACCTTTTGATCGGTATCGTATATGAATAGATAACTAGCATGCTACAAGTAACACAACTGGAAACATGGCTTATAATACAACAGTAAAGAAACCTGACATTGAGATTCATATCACAGTTTTTTATTTAATAAATCAGTTTAACCATTACTGTCCTTACTGTACTGTTACTGTCCTCTTATTTTAGATGTTTTAAGAATCGAAGCGCCGAGTACTACATGTACAGTAAATAATACATTTCAAAAGTATGAAAAGTGAATGTAAAAGGTATTTTTCATACAAAAACATATAGGCATGTGTAAATCTATTAAAATGCACGATATCCACCGAGTAATTGTGTTAGTACATGCTACACGGGAGCAGGGTGGCACGGTGGCATAGTGCTTAGCATGTCCGCCAAACAGCAAGAAGGACCCGGGTTTAAGTCCCAGGCTTGGCCATTTTTGTGTGTGGTTTTACATCTTCTCCCCATGCTTACATGGGCTTCCTCCAGGTACAGTTTCCCCCCATAATCCAAAGACATGCACAATAAGCCAGTTGGTTGTTCTACATTGCCACTAAGTGTGAATATGAGTGTGAATGTGTGTGTGTGAGTGTTGCCATTGCATTGGACTGGCATGTTGTCTAGGGTGTACCCCGGCTTTGCTCAGTTTCAGCTCAGATTGCGCACGACCCTCAAAAAGTTATGTGGTTTGGAAAATAACAGTGGTAACAGTAGAGACTCAATGGTTAATACTCTGGGTAACTAATTAGAAGGATGGGGTTTCAAGCCCAATTCCTACCAAGCTGCCACTGTTGGGCTCTTCACCAAGGCCCTTCAATAGTATAAATAAGATAAAATATGCAAGTTGCTCTGGATAAGGGTGCCTACCACATGCAATAAATGTAAATTAGGTTAAAATATAATTTTATTACTAGTCGTTTTTCCCCTTAAACCTTTAAAGTGCACCAAATGCACCCAACTGGTAATAGTTGGTACTAGCTTAAGTGCAATTTCTGAACATAATTACGGAGACCGTTGATAAGGTCATGGTGAGAGACTGTTCATAGGAACCAGGATATTCAAGCTGTCTTTGTCTTCACTTACATTTGAGACACAAACTCAAATTTTACATTTCCTTACATCATGGAAATATGTAGACTAATGGTGGTCGCCCCACCCCAACAAAAAAGCCCAGGCACATTCATAGCTGTACGTTTCAGACGCTGGCGAAAATGCATATCACACTCTTTCTCTTCTGTGCCACTTCAGTGTATTCCAGTATCTTTGTGAGTAATTTTTATTTGTGTCGGCACGCTCTTTAGCTGTAGTTTGTGGGGTGGCCTAGATGTCTGAGGTCAAGTTGTCTTATGTAGCTTCTGTGCATTTGAAATGGAAAAACTCTGCTCTTCTGGGGTCTACAGGAACTGCCAGGTTTTGGTAAAAATGAGAGAAATATGCATTATGGAACCCAATCATGGTAACGTATTTTCATTTTGACCCCCAGAAAATGGAGCTCCAGCACAATGTTGTAATAAAATAAATCAGAAGACAGTCAATGTGACAAGAATTGTGACCTACTGGCGGCAGACTTTGTGCAGTCAAAGGTGCAGTCAAAGCAATTGTGTAAGTGACCTTATCTTACCTGCACCAAAATATTATTTGTACATGTAGTATTGTGAATATATAATTAATTATGCATGTAAAATGTTAAATATAATCAGCAATTAGTGTAGTTAATTACTTAAAGGCTTATTACTAAAGCTATAACAGTATTATTAATTATTAGTATATACTACACAAGAATGTCAACTTCTGACTGGTTCTTTATCTTGCATAATAGACATTATCCACCCCGCAAACTTGGGGTAATGCTGGAATCAATTTTGCTGGATAGCTGGGTTGGCATAGCGGTATTGCTGGTAGCGCTGTCATCTCTCATAATCATTTGATCCTGAGCTCAGCTTGAATCTGGTTTCAATTGTTCTGTGTCCATGTGGGATTCCGTCACGATAGTCAGATTTCTTTAAAACACACATTTTTGTGAGATACATGTTGTGATTATATATTGCTCTGTTGTGTAAGTGATTCGGACTGGCTTTCAATCCCAGATCTTGCCTCAGTATCTGTACTGTGGGATCTAGGTTTTACAGCCATAGGATGGAATCTAGTATAAGCAAGACACTGCAAAACTGCTTATATAAATGGGGTGTCGGTTGCAAGGAGCCCATGGACCCCACCGGTCACTTTATTTCTCATTGTAATATTATTATTATTAGTAGTACTACTAGTAGAAGTAGTAGTAGTAATAATAATAATAATAATAATAATAATAATAATAATAATAATAATAATAATATGCCACAGGTCACTGCTTTGTGCTATTCATACTAATATATTATTTAATTTTATTTTAATTTAGTGAAATAAGTATGAAGGGTGCTTGGATCTGGATTTTGGATTCATCTATTTTTTTCTTTGCACAGATTAACCCTTTCAAATGGAAATGTCCTTTGCTTTGAACAAAAAAGGACATGCAGAAGATCAACAAGGAAAGGGAAGAGATCTGGATTGGTTCCAGATGCTCCCCAGCAACGTACAGGGGGTTTACTGGCCGCAACCATGTTGCGTTTGACCAGTAGATGGCCTCAAGTGGCACCAGCTGTCAATCACACTTCTTATAGGACAGCTTACTTCTCCTGAATTTGCATTATCAACATGGGCTTTTGGTACGAACTGACCTTACCGGACCTGCCTCTGTCATGGTTAAAATATGTAAATATAAACTATAAAAATCTCCTTTTGCTTTGCTTTTCTTTATGTTTCTGTGTAGTATATCCTTAAATTGGGTGGCACAGTGGTGCAGTGGTTAGCATGTTCACCTCACAGCAAGAAGGTACCAAGTTCGATTCCTGGGCTCATGCATTTCTGTGTGGATTTTGTATGTTCTCCCCATGCATGGGGTTTCCTCCAGATACTATGGTTTCCTCCCACAGTCCAAAAACATGCACTTTAGGCTAACTGGTGATTCCAATTCGCCCCTAGGTGTGAGTGTGAGTGTGAATGGTTGTGTTTGTGTTGACCCTGCGATGGCCTGGCGAGCTGCCCAGAGTGTACTCTGCCCTCGACCAGAGATGGTTGAGATGGGTGCCAGCCTCCCCGTGACCCTAATTAGGATTACGCACCTTAAAAAATTAATGAAATGTATATACTTAAACTCAAAGAGACTTAAATAGATGCCTTTATACAGCTGTTTACAGCAACTTGGTCTATAGTAGGCTTGACGTTTTATCTTATGGACTGTTCAGCGGCATTCATTTTGCCTTCAGTGAATATTTGATAGTCATCACAGTGAGTGAACCAATCAGATTGTGCCATTCCCTTTTTTTCCCCATGGAGTGTGAACCTACTCCTTTACATGACTCGTCCATTATGGTTAAGGAAACATTCATGCTATATTTATGTGAGATCCACAATTCATTTTCTGAACCGCTTAATCCCAGTTAGGGTCGTGGAGGGGCTGGTGCCCACCCCAGCCAACTCTGGGCGAGGGCAGAGCAAACCCAGGACAGCTCGTCAGGCCATCGCAAGGCAGAAACACACTGACGGCTATGCAGCCTACTCTTGTGGAAAGTCAGCAATGGTTCTTTTACATGCCTCTCACCACAGACAGTGAGAGACATGGTTGGCCTTTGATAACCCAGTTTGCAGCACTGGGAGGACAGCAGTGACAACTTGGCGGTAGTGGCAGTGGTGGCTTAGTGGTTAAGGTGATGGGTTACTGATCTGAAGGTCAGCAGTTCAATCCCCACTATCACCACTGTGGGCTCTTGAGCAAGGCCCTTAACCCTCAATTGCTCAGTTGTATAAAAAATGATAATTGTAAGTCGCTCTGGATAAGAGTGTCTGCCAAATGCTGTAAATGTAAATGTAGTGGGGCTTGAACCCCTAACCTTTAGATCAGTAATTCAGCACCCTGCCCCAATTAATTTTTTTTTTTATAATAATTTTTTTTTAAATAATTTAATGTTCACTCTCACTTTATAAATATGACTTAAAATGAAAGTAAAGCTTGGTTTTAAGATGATAAAAACCAAATAAACCTCAGAAAGTAAGACGTTGCGCCCTGGTTTGAGTTAAACCGTTTTCCGATCGCATGTTTCCTTGATTTTAAGCTAGTTTTATTGGTTTCCATTCATGGAATCAGCTCTACAGACCCCATTATCAGTCACCCATACAGCAGTATGACTTCAATAAGTGGAAAAGTAGCCCACGTTAGTGTAAAATACGGGGAAAGAAATATGTGGGTTAACTACAGTTGTTAACCAGCAGCGTCTACATGCATGCTTCTGACCACAGCCTGCAGGAGCATAAACGACTGAACAGTGTAGTACTCAGTGGTCGTGTAACCAGCTTTTTGGGTTTCCCCTCTTTAATTCAGAAGTGTTGTCTAAATATGTGTTAATGCTGCCCAATATGTGGTGTCAAACATAGCTACTATCTTCTAGCTCACTTTGCAATCCTCGGGTACGCATCCTAACACATGTAGCTATTACATGACCACAAAAGGCCTCAGAACATATTAAAAACAATCCCCACAACTATTTCCTGATGCACACATGTTTAAGAGGTGTAATATATACTTTTTCATAGATCTATATCTTGCCGAGACAGGAAGTACAGTCGAAGCAAATGAAAAGAGGTGGAAGAATGAAGCTTCACGTGCCGTGAGCGAGTTAAACAGACAAAGATGTAGGCTTGGCTTTGTGACTAAGTGTGAACTCAAAGTTTCCCCCATCATTACAGTGGTTTGTGTGTTGACACCCCCTTCACACACACACACACACACACACGCACACCACTCACCTTGTGCTTCTCGATTCTGATTGGTCGTTGACACAGTTGTGGATTCATTTTTTATACAAATTAACATCATGCACATATATTACACACCCACCTACCCACCCACCCAACACACACACACACACACACACACACACACACACACACACACACACACACACACATACTGTACATACATACACACAAATATATTTAATGATCACAAAGACAGGTCATATGAGCTGTGCACTAGTACCACTGCAGAGCTTAGACTACACACTACATGGAGTCACTACATGGAGTCAGACTACACACTACACTGACACATTAGAAAATCGCCTCAATAAAGGTGTATTCACAAACTAATTGAAAATTTTACTACGCACTACAAAGAAATAGAGCAACATAGAGGCGTAGAGGTTAGCATGTCCGCCGAACAGCAAGTTCAGAGCAAGGTAAAGGTGTTTCTGTGTTCTCCCTGTACTTGCGTGGGCTTCCTCCGGGCACTCTGGTTTCCTCCTACAGTCCTAAGATATGCACATTAGGCTAATTGGATGTTCCAAATTGTACCCTAGCCCCTTCAGCCTTCCCACGACCCGTAAGTAAAATGCGTAGGAAAATGAATGAAAAAAAAAAAACGAATACATTTGTATCTGTTTTTTTTCCTTCCAATTTTACAGTATGATACTGAAAACGCCGCTTGCTCGAGTGCCCGTGACAAACTGTGAGTGTCTGTCATTTTGATTCAAGCATTGTTCACTCAGAATCGAGCGATAGCGGACCAATCCGATCACAACATTCCTGTGTAGCATACACAAATAGATATAATTCAACTCGCAAACTCGAAAGATTGCTTGAATCAATTAAATTAAATAAAAATAAACCAGATTTTTTTTCAACTGTTTTTGCTTTTCTTATGCTTCTGTGTAGTATATACCAAAACAGTTATTCACCTCAGGCTCAGTGGATATCACCGAAGAGTCCCCATGATGAAACAGCAATATCCACCTTGCATATAATATTTCATACTAAATCTTTAAAGTTTTTTGTTATTTGATATTAATTCACTCATTCTGACATATCGCTTCTATCGTAAGACTACTCACTTAAACACATCATCAGGTTCACAAGTATTTGGACACTGCCACCATTTTCAGGAGTTTGTCTCTGTACACCATGGTAGTGGGTTTGAAATAAAGCTATTACGATGTGTAATATATATATATATATATATATATATATATATATATATATATAAAAATACATTTGGTTGTTTGTAAAAAAATATCTTAAAAAACAAAAAAAAATAATAATACAAAAAACTTCTTTTAAATAAATATTGAAAATGCTGTGGTTGAGTTTGTAATAAAAGAAATATTGGGAGCAGAACTTTTGCATTTCTTAAAGATTTTGTGAGTATCGTAGTCAAGAATCATCTATGCCAGAAAAATATGCTTCAAACATTAAAAAATGTATAATAATAATAAAAAAATTAGAGACATGATTTTGTGATATTTTTTTAAGTCCAGTGCACTGAAAAACTTTTTGTGTTGTGTTGTTGTTTACAAGGAAGTGTGGCGAGCCAATCAGATTGCTAGTGGTTCTGAAGCTCATGGCCAAAAATGTGCAACACAGAGCAAAACAACAACCTATAAAACCCTATACACCGCTATAGGGTTGACATTTCGGAAAGGTCCAACTTCCGAGGCCTGCGCTAGTTCATGCAACCATCTACAACTTTGACGTCAACACACCTCTTCCGCACTGGTTCACTTAGTTCTGAGTTACCTTTTGACCTTGAAAAGTAAAAGCACGGTTTTTATCTGATGTGAATCATCAACCATGATTGAAGGAAGTAAAGCAAGCAAGCGGGATCCTGAGGGTGACTTTGAGATGGGATGTTCAAGGTCAGTGGGGCTGATTTGTAAAGACGACTTCATTCAGAATTCAGAATTTCACATTTGCCTGGAAAAAAAATAAGTTCTCAATTTTTTTTTTTGTGCATGCTAATCTCTGAGAGATTATCATGCACACACGTACTAAGTAAGGGTCTACAGTGCAATGTGCGACCTATTTGTGTTTCCTCTCTTTTAAAAAAACTTTTGCACACACTGTTCACTGTGGTTGAGGTCTGCGGAACTAGCTCATGGGACTTACAAGCATGCATTGCCTGCCCTTTTGTGTTAGCAAAAGAAATAAATTCACATACAACGAGATAATCTATAGATATGTTAGGCTTGGATTTGTTGTCAGTTGTAAATGTCATACAGTATCACTGTTACGTCGTCTTCTTCTGTTACAGCATGCGGAGGAAATAAAGAGCAGGTGGGTGACACTTTCTTTTTATGAGGAGGTGGAACATACCATTCGCCATGTGGGTGTGAATGCAGAAGCCCCAGAAAAGTGGTTGGAGAACATATATGAGTTTTTATACCTCCACACTTGTGCTTAAGTGTATGGGTTTATTTATTTTATTTATTTTTTCCTTAAGGTGTACACCACGGTAAGATACATTATCCGGAGATAAAAACATTCATCTTGTTTTGTCTGGTTCAACTTAAAGGCTGACAGATGATGTCGAGTTACGTCAATATTTATACAGGGGGAAATTCTGTGTATTAAGAGTTTGTTTATGCACCTGCATTTAAACCACACAATTAAAGTATTTAGCAATAACATCAACAGTGTTTATCAACAGTGTCTAGACCACCATTTTGTAAACACAAGTACTAATCGTTTAGGAAAATGAAAAAAAATCGAAAGTATTTAAGTATTAAAATATAATACAGTCTCTCCCGGGTGGCACAGTGGAGTTGTAGTGAGCACGTCTGCCTCACAGCATAAAGGTCGTGGGTTCAAGTCCCAGGCTCAGGTGTTTCTGTGTGGAGTTTGCATGTTTTTCCCAATGCTTGCGTGGGTTTCCTCCCAGTAATCCGGCTTTCTCCCACAGACCAAAGTTGTGTGTGTTGGCCCTATAAACCCCCACCTTCATCCGGTGTCAGTTGAGATAGGCACAGTAGGCACCATGAATGTGAAGGAGGGGGAAGGAAGGGGAAGGTACTGCTCACTACCCCCAACATTTTTCGTGCCAGTTCAGGAATGAAACCACTGATAGTCCCAAATGGACATCTAACTATTAGGCCACGGCTGTATATATATATATATATATATATATATATATATATATATATATATATATATGTGTGAGATCTTGAGTCGATTTTCCGTAAAACAGTATATATATATATATATATATATATATAGTTATATAAATGTAACCATAAAATATATCTCAGCTTAATAAAGAAAGTGTACTGGTCTTATAAATCATGGTGGTAACTCAGTTTCGATTCTTGTTTTGGAATTTTGATGTCATCGGGGCCTTTATGGCTAAAGTTGAAGACCTCGGAAGTAACCTATCAAATCTTTGACGATCACTAAGGTAGTGGTTGACGCCTAATTTTTTTTCCTGGAAACGTTACTGTGGTCTGGCTTTTTTCTTTCTTTTTTTTTTTTTCAGCAGATTAATCAGTTTTATTGTGTGTGGTTTGTTTTCACTGCCACCGTTGCTTCGATAAACTAAGAAAACTTAGTTGCTTAGATGAATGAATGTACTCATATTAATGTTGGTTCATTAGCAACCGGAAGAAACAGCTGTGTAAGAGGGGAAAACAGAAAGACATTTGATTGTTGATAAAAGACAGTGTCAAGTCACGAGGAAGGCATGACTCCACTTTTTTAGTCATTTAGCTTATTCTTTAGGGAAATGGATACAAATTTGAGTCCTGACAGGATTTGGAGACCACATATCCCATGAACCACCAGTGTTCAGATACTTTAACTTTTTTTTTATGGCATTAGTAAATCCATTAGTAAAGTTAATATGAATATGAATTAAAGATATTTTGATTATAGCTCTTATAGAGGTCTGACTAAGATGGCCACAAGCTTTACTGGTAAAACCTTAATGCATGAGCCTGTTATAATCATATCGCTTTTGATTTATATTGAATGAAACAATCCACACAACAACAGTACAGATAATATAAGAAAAAAAATACAAATCAATAGGAGATATGACAGGAGTAGCCAATAGAAACACTGACCCCTGTGCCCTGAGGCAGAGAGGGTCGACCCTGATGGGGTCTAAAACTCATTTCTGCTGTTAAACATACAGAAAGGACAAAAACAAAATGGAGCCTCATTACTGTGTCTGCAGGTGAGTTTTATTACATTTTTCTTTTGTAGCCTGTAGCATCAATTTTCCATGTGTGTAGTTCCCTGTCTATGCTAGGAAAAAATATTTGCTGTGATATTCTTGTTGTATTTGTTGATTAATCCTTTAGCACTGTATAATTTTCTAGATCAAGTAATGATCACTACCATTTTTCTGGGACAGGAAGTGGATGCAAGCTATCTTGTTGGGTTGGGCTGGAGCTACAAGCGTCAAGGCGGTTTCAGATGTCATTTCAAAGCTATCAAGTAAGGATCATTTTCATGAAATTTATAATAAGTAAATAAATAAATAAATTGTAACTATAAATGAATAAAATATTCAGTTTATTATTATTATTATTATTATTATTAATAATAATAATAATAATAATAATAATAATTTCACAGTTTTTGTTTTATTTTGGTTGGGATTTTTAAACATATTTATTTATTTATTTGTTTGTTTTTTTGGGAAAACTGCAAAATAATTTGTTCAGATCCAGAAGATCCTTGGACCAAACACACCACCAAGGCACTGGATAGAAGAGCAAGAGCCAACAAATAGAACCTGATGCCAGTTTTGACAACTGGGAAGTTTCCACTGCCAGAAAGATTTAACGCATTTCAGGCAGCTGGTTACAAAGATTTATATTGAAAGATCTACATGTACATTTTATAAATAAATTAAACCATGCTTTTTTGGAGAAAACGAGAAAATGAAGACTCATAAAAGTTACTTAGGTTTGTAATATTTGGGAAATTGTTACAGAAAATGTATAATGATGAATATTAATTTTAAGGAAAGCGTTCTTGTTGAGCTGACTATCCTGTAATGGGTGATTATTAAACTTTATTTATTATGTCTTTATTTCTTTATTTTTTTTATTTATTAAATAATTTCATTTCTTGAATCATTAAAATATTTTGATTTAAATAAAATAAATATATATATATATATATATATATATATATATATATATACTATAATAATATTAATTATAAATATAGTAATAATAATAATAATATTATACATAGTAAAAATGAGGCAAAACCTACTTTTAGTGCTGAGAAGCATCGAACGTTGTACAGTGATGTGTGTAAGGTGGTGCTTGTTATTTATTTTTATTTTTTTTATTGACTATATGCAGTAAAATACTACTACTACAACTATTACTACTACTACTACTACTACTAATAATAATAATAATAATAAGTAAAATAAATTTGAGAATTTAAGTTGAGCTGAGTTAAATTGTTTTTTCAAGTTCAGTCAACATAACATTTTTATGAAACTGAGAGTAACAATTTTAATATTTATGTATGTATGTATTAATTAATTACAGTGTTTTATGACCAATAAGATGAAATACATCTTTATACAAGTATCATACAAGTATGTTCATCATACTCTTAAAATGGTTCAAATATGAGTTTATGCAATTTAGAAAATCTATTCTATTCTATCTATCTATCTATCTATCTATCTATCTATCTATCTGTCTATCTGTCTATCTGTCTGTCTATTTATCTATCTATCTACAAGCTGTCACCACAAAGTTTCTTATTTTTCAAGAGTTTACCTGTATCATTATCTTTGTTTAAAACATTACTTTATTAGAATTAACCTATTTTTTTTATTCCAATGGTGAAAATAACAATTGTGGACATTTTTTACCATTTCTACAATGTTAAGACAGCATGAGAAATAATTTGGTTTTCACGGTCGACTCATACAAAAATACTTCATCTAAGCAAAAATCTTAAACTTTTATTCCACAATGTGCAAAAACATGATTTTTTTTTCTATTGTACAAATTAAATATCCAATTATTAGGAAATTCGATTTGAGGTTTTGCACACGGTGCATGCATTAACCATCAGGCAGCATGTACGAAGTTGAAACTGTGATGTATAGGGGCGGATCCTTTTGGGTTTAAAGGCTGGAAGACATTTCTGCTAATAATACTTTTGAGTTATAAGAAGAAAATACATTGGAGAAAAAATGAAGCTGGATCTCTTTACTGTGTTGTTGTTTGTTGTGCAGTGGACAGTCGTCAGGTTAACAGGTGAGATTTCATGTGTTTGTTTCTTCAGTTCCGTAGTTCAGCAGTTACGACTGTGATGTATATTCCCAATTTGCTTTTGTATGATTTAGAGAGTGTCGTGATAGTGCGAACTGTTTGGAGTAAAAGTGTAGAGGTTTGTGATTGTGCAAGAATAAATTATTAGTAATACTGTTTTATTGTTCAGTTTAGGTTTAAGTTAAATTTTTCTCCTGCAGGAAATGGACCTACACAGTTTATTTTTTTTTGTTTTTTGTTTTTTTGGGGGTTTTTTTTGGAGGGGGGGGTGTTTAGACAAATTTAAATATTTATTTGAATTTTCTTATTTGTTTCAGCAGGAAATGGACTCATACCCTCATGTTGTACAGAAACCACTAAGAAGAAGGTCAATGTTACACACATTTTGAGCTACTTACGTCAAGATGGACCACCATGCAGTCTCAAAGCTGTGAAGTAAATATGACTTTTTCTATATACAATGAATGATTATTGGGTGGCACAGTGGCGTACTGGGTAGCACGTCCGCATTACAAAAAGAAGAGCCTGGGTTTGAGTCCTGTGCTTGGTGAGGGTTTTTCTGTGTGGAGTTTGCATGTTTTCCCTATGCTTGTGTGGGTTTCCTCTCGTAATTTAAAGACATGCATATTAGGCTAATTGGCTGTTCCAAAGTGTTCCTGGGTGTGAGTGTGAATATCAATGGTTATGTGGGTTTTTCCACCCTGATGTGTATTGGCAAGCAGTTCCGTGTGTAGCCCGCTTTCGAGCAGAGTCGGCTGAGATAGGCTCCAGCCTGCCCACGACCCCAGTAGTACTAAGCAGTTTGGCAAATGTTGGCAATCATTTCCATTTTCTTTAGTAGTGTATGCAATATATTATGCACAAAATAATCATTTACTTTCAAAAATGTCATTTTACAGGTTTCTGTTAGAAAATAACAAAACAATTTGCTCTGATCCAAATAATTTTTGGGCCAAACACGCTATAAAGGAAGTGGATAAAAGAAAACTACCCCCAAAAGTGCCAAGTATTCCACCATCCTGGACTACAAGGTGGATCAAAACCACTCCAAGCCCACCTTCACTAGGAATAACAAGAGAAAGCAGAGCAACCAGGACAACACACGATGGAACACCAACCACACTGGAATCAACAACTTTCCTTCCTCATGCATCTTCAACCAAACAAGCACTTGGGCATAATTACAAGACAACCATACCCAGTGCAACAATGAAGATGAGTACTACTACAATTGGGCCTCTGCTGACAACGTCCTTGACTCTGACAACAGAAATCCCAGTGATTACCACAACACCTGACGAAACATCAATCACATTGAAACCAACAACACATTTCACTCAAAAACAGCCTACGATTACCAAAAAGCCTAATGAGCAATCAACCACAGAAAAGTCAATTCAGAATATAGCCGCAAAGAAGGCAGGATGCGAGGTTTCGAAAACCCCTCAAAAGAATTCCAAAAAGATTCCATGGACAATCCGACGTCTGAGAAAGTTACCTTCGAAAAAGGCATTTAACAGGAAACTAAGTTGCTCTGATCCAGATGATCCCTGGGCCGAAAATGCCATAACGGAAGTGAATGGAAGAAAACTACCCACAAAAGTGCCAATAACCCCACCATCCTGGACTTCTGCAAGGTGGATTGAAACCACTCTAAACCCACCTTCACTAGGAACAACAAGAGAAAGCACAACAACCAGGACAACACATGATGGAACACCAACCACACTGGAATCAACAACCTTTATGCCTCATGCATCTTCAACAATTATAACAATGCCAACCACATTAAAACCAACAAGTGAACCATCATGGACTCCTACTGCCTTACCAACTATAAAAGATACAAAAACAACTATAACAACACAAACTACATTAAAAACAGCACCAGAACTAACATGGACACCTACTGCCTTACTTGCTGTTAAAGAGACAAAAACAACTATAATAATGCCAACCACACTGAAAGTTACAACTGATCCAACATGGACACCTACTGCCTTATCAACTATGAAAGAGACAGAAACAACTATAACACCAATCACAAGTATGAAATCCATCAATAAGAAATTACTGATATCAGAGCAGATATCTCAACCAATCACCAAGTTTCCACGATCGATAATACCTCAAAACACCACAGAAATAAAGAGCACCTCAAGAACAACCAGTAATGCCCCAACACAAAGTTCTTCCAAAAATCTGACATTACAGATGGTGGAACCTTCTCATAAAATCAAAACGCAGACGGCAACCAGTAAAAAAACACAATCAGATGAGAATAGAAAGCTAAAGACAAGCATCACATCACAAACACCAGAGAAGGAACGGGAAGCTCCAGACTGGACACAACATTTTTGTCTGCGATCTGAGAGACAAGAGATATGGTACTGTTTACTACTCTGATTAACCGGAATTTGTTCGGGATTTTGTAGTCACAGGGTTTTGTATATTTAATGAAACGCTCCTCAATTTGGAAATTAGTTTTAGTATTTGGAAGTTCAGACTATAGAAATGTAACATAATGCCTTTATTTATTTATTTATTTATTTATTTGTTGCTGTTTGTTTGTTTGTTTATTTTTACAAAAAATCTGCGTAAACAAAACTAACAAAGTAATGTCTGGTTATTCACAAGACTAAATGTTTATTCCTTTATTTATCATTTTTTTTAATAATATAGCATTAATTAATTTAGCCATTTTAGAAAATCATTAACATTTATACTGCTGTAATCAGTGCTGCATGAAAAAAGAAGTGATCAATTAAAAAACAATAAATAAATATCTTTAAAAAAAACATTGATATTTATGTTAAAATAAGTAATAAAGACTCAAATGGCAAAGTGCCTATTCTTCAAAATATATACAGTTTTAAAGATTTCAATATATTTGTACAAACAGTTAACATAGCACTGAATAATTAAAATATTTAATTAATGTCTGTAACGTTATTTTATTCTGTAGTTTCCAGATGCAAAAATAAAGTAACCTGGATTTGAGCAAAGTAGGTTTAAAATGTCAGTAAGAACTGATTCGAGAAGTTGTCTTTAGGAAAAATTCAGTTGAGGATAAAATTTAAAATGCTCCTCCGATTATATCTAAATTATCCTATATATATTATGCTATATTATATCTGTATTACATATAAGATTTCTAGATGAAATTTTTCCACATTTATTTTTAACTAAAAATAATATATTTCTATATATATTCTAGATATATTTCTTTTGGGACTTATGGCATCTATTTTGGTCACTTCAGGGTCATTTTAAAACAATAAATTACAGACCGATTTATTTAATCTTCGATTGAGTATAAATGGCTTCCAGTGAGTCAGAAGATAATATACACCATGGTGACTGCCTCGCTTATTCTGGAAGATTCCAAATATTGATATAATGAATTGCTAATCAATTGGAAGCCTTCTTGTGGGTGTAAAAAAAAAAAAAACTTTAGAGACAATGGCATTTTTCTACAAATAAATGTAAGTTGAAAGACCCTACTTGCATAAAAAGAAGCCCTTCCTTTTAATCGAAGGAAATAAAATTTGAACTTTTTGTCAATAATAATCAGCACTATGTATGAAGAAAATGGCTGAGGCTTTAGGTGTGAAGCATGATGGCGGGAGCATGATGTTGTGGATGGGACTCACAACATAGATGTAAATAGAAATTCTATTTTAAAGCAGCTAGCAACTGATTTCAACAGCATTTTAAATTATATTTAATTTAAAAGCTTTATAATTTGTGCACAGCTCAAATGAATGGGTTAAAATTACAGGAGCGTGTCATCGCAGTGCTTGCAATAACCTTCAGAAAGTTTGCACAAAGCTAAAGATATGATGTGTAGAAGGGGCAGAGCCTGTTGGGTTTAAGGGCTTAAAGACCTTTTTGCAAATAACACACTTTAATGTGTTGAAGTTTAGCATGCAGTCGGCAGTCTCAATGTTTACAGGTGAGTTTGAATATGTTTTTTCATTTTGCTTAGTAGTAAATGTCTTCTAACTATCAGAATATTATCATTGCACGTGTTTTTTTGGGGATAAATTGTATTGCAAAAAGAGCGTGCTGTAATCCATAGGATTTTTGGGCCGGGTGGATTATTAAAGAACTAAATTAAAAAAGCAAACCCAAAAAAGAGCCCACTATCCCAGAGACATAGACTCACACACATCCAACAACTATAAAAGAAACCGACAACACTATAACACCAGCCGCATGTACAACATCCATCAAATAAATATCAATAATGGAGCAATCTGGGACAACCACCAAGTTCCCACAGTGGGCAATAAAACCAAGCACCACAGAACCATCATTCAGTGGAATGGCCAGGACCTCAGGAGCCCTTAAATTTTACCACCAACACGTATTTCTTCCAGACTCGCCACTGGAAACTGGAGAGATTCCACCACAACACCTATTCCACTACCAGAGATAAATGAAGAGACGGAAAGCACAAAGGATATAACTCGCGGTGCACCATCTACCATCTACAACATACATCAATCATATATCACCGACACTGGAGCCTTTCTCAGAACAAAAGAAACCCCAAAGACGGCAAAAAGCAGTTAAAAATCTCAAATTCCTAAATACTTTAAAAAGGAAAGGCATGGTGAGGACTAGACAGACTTTTTTAGTGGTCAGAGAAAAAAACAAAAGGGTTCTATTCTTTTAAAGGGATCCAATCATCATTAAAATATGTTCAGTAGTGCTGTTTGACCCGCAGCATGAAAAATTATATTAATAAAAGTGTTTTCTAGTAAATATTTATTATTAGAGTTTATTATATATTAGTATTTTATTTATAAATATTCATAATTTATTATTTTTTAAACTTGAATGTTTGTTAGCATCCTAAAAATACATATACATAGATTTCTTACTAATCATCTGCAGAAATATCATTTTATTTTTTTTCTAATAGAAAAGTAATAAAAAATTGTCACATCAATTGTATTGATTAAATAAAAACTTTGTACAACTTTACTATTTATGTGCATTTTTTGCACCCAAACAAAATACTCACACTCCAAAATTAAATCAAATTCAGTATACCTTTTTTAAATTTTGTATTTAATTTTTTATTTTATCTTTTTTTTTTGCAGGGATTTGATTCTTCTTTACTTCTTACATTTTTTACTTCTTACAAGGGATTAAATTTTACATATATTTATTGTATGAATTTATTATAACCGTGGACTCGGTTACTTTAAATAGGATGTGGCAATTATTTGTTGTCATTTAAAAAATAAAATACCAATATGTCAACCTAAATTTCTTTCCACTGAATAATTTTTTTTATTATTTTTTATTATTTTTTTTAAACGTTGGGAGAATGTGAATAGTTTTATTTTGATGTTAGCCGTGCAATGGACTGCTGACCTGTTCACGGTATGATGGTGCAGTGATTAGCACTGTGGCCTTACAGAAAGGTTCTGGGTCTGAGCCTTGTGGCCAACCAGCTATGTCAATCATTTTCACATATAGTGATGTATCTTGAAGGAAGTCAGCAGAGATTGGTTTATTTCCCCAAGATGGATGTACTGGAGAAGACTTTATGGAGTGGTTCAGTTTTTTCGTCATCAGTTTAAAATGTTGATGAAAAAATGATCCCATTTCTGGATGGAAATAAATGTTGTAATGTTGCTTAAGCTTGTGGAAAAAAATGCAATGGGGATCATGTGCGGTAATCATGGCTAAATCTGCTCCAAAAAAATATTAGCATGCAACCTCTTTTCTGGCTGGGTAGTTATAACAGTTACCATGACAATTATTTTAATTATGCATTACAAATGGTATGCAAAACACACTACCATACACACTCACACCTAGAGGCAATCTGGAATTAGACTGACATGCATGTATTTGTACTGTGAAAGGAAACCAGAGTACCCAGAGGAAACCCTCACAAGCACAGGAGAACATGCAAATTTCACACAGAAACACCTTCGCTGAGACCAATATGTACAATGTAAACTGGCCGAATCATGCACATTGGGTCATGTAGGTAGCAAACAGTAGCTGAGATTCCCTTTGTTAATAATGTAGTGCTCGAACATGGCTGCGATCTTATCTCTTATGCTGTGATGTGCTTCTCTTTGGTGTTGTGCATCAGCTGCATAAAGTGACCATGCTTTTAATGCATGGATGCATGCCATGTTGGGTCCATGTTGACAGAACATCAAGAAATGCTATCATACATTGCAAACTGTATCTCACTTTATTGGTAATCTGCAGTGCAACATGCCACCTCAATGCCGCTTCCTCTCTTTAAAAAAATTTGATGCTCAACCTCTGTGGTTTTCTTCATCTAAACCTAGCAAGGGTATAAAAATAACACCAACCACCCAGCCAGGTACTACTAAGCTGATTTTTATGCGTAGAGCATTTAATCAGACCTTCTACTTCGAGAGCAAGTGCGTTTTAGTCTCCATCAGAAGCATAATCCTGATACTATTGCCGTCATATATTGTATGTCTTATTACCCCACCAAAACCTTTTTAGGGATGATTTAGTTGGAAATGGTACAATTAATGATTATGTGGTTGTTTCAGGTGAAATGATGGGTCTTCAGCATCATTTGACTCAGATGTTCAGACAGTCAAGGGAAGTCCATATGATTACCGAGAAGAGGCTTGAATCATATGTTCCTTGTATCTTGGGGGATGGTGGGTTGGGTCAAGACTTGTACGGAAATGTGCTGTAGTGCAAGTGAGTTTGGTTTTGCATGCAAGCAGTCTTTTAAAGTTGACTGGGTGACAACATCTTGAAGCAGTTCTAACTTGCCAATTCATGATTCATATTGGGGCATTAAAGTGTTCTATTTTCATCTCCTGACATCTTTCACCTCCAGCAGAGGCTGTGGGTCATGGTTCAACTCTTGATCCTAATGCAGTTGAAGTCTCACTCATTTACTCATTTGCTGAACTGCTTAACCCTACTTTTAGGGTTGCAGTTTGGCTGGAGCCTAGCTGACATGGGGTAAAAAGCAGGGTACACCCTGAGCAGCTCACCAGACCATCACAGGGCAACACACCCAACCATTCACACTCACATCGACACCTTGGCCAATTAGCCTAATGTGCATGTCTTTGGACTTTTAAGAGGATACAGGATTACCCGGAGAAAGAGTACATCCCAAACAGGTTGCCAAACTATCTTGGGGCTGTCAGCAAATACAAATAACCAACTGGTAGGTAAGAACGCACCTTGGATCTTGCCCAGTATAGACAAAAACCTACTTAACGTTTAGCATTGCAGTCAGTAGTTATGTCATGTCATTTTCTGAAACATTTTATCCTTAATTGAGGTCACAGGGAGGTTGGAGCCCATCCCAAGTGACTCTGGGCGAAGGCAGGGTTCACCTTAAACAGCTCACCAGATCCATCACGTGGCCACCACACACCTTACATTCACACCTAGGGTCAATCTGGAACAGCCATTTAGTCTAATGTTCCTGTCTGTTCTGTGGGAGAAAATCAGATCACCCAGAGGAAACCCATGCAAATGGAGAGAACATGCAAACTCCACACTGAAATGCTCTCAGAGGCACACAGGGCTCAAACCCCAGGACCTTTTTACTGTAAGAAGTAAGTGCTATCCACACCCAAGTCAGTGGCACTAAGAACATCAAGAAGTGGCAAAACAAGTAGCTTTTTTGAGAATCCTTACATAAATACCACTGATGCCGTATGAGATACAATAAGACAAGAAACCACACTTACAGTATCTAAACTCGCCTGAAACATGAACATGGGCTTGCCTTGATAAAGGCCAGATGTCATTGTTGCGAAATAATTTTCACGTTTATACATAAATAAATAAGCAAACAAACAAATAAATAAATACAATAAAAAAAAAACTACATATCTATAATACACATATTTTATTTATGAGGGTGAGCCTTTGAAGATATCCACGGAAAAGGTAAGCATTTGGCTAGTCATGGTTGTCTACCATGTTGATTTCCATGAAGTAAAGAAAAATACAAAAAAAAAAAATTGAGTACAGTGGACCAAAATGGGACACACATTTAAAGTTTTTAGGTTGTATAGAGGTACCAACAGGGCATTTTTGTCATCTAGCCACTGTGCCCTCAGCATTTACATAGGTATTCTGGGTGTATATTAACATTTGAGTGTATAACATTACTATTAGTTTGAGTATATATATATATATATATATATATATATATATATATATATATATACACATATATATATATATATATACTATAACTAATCGACTCAAGATCTTATATATATATATATATATATATATATATATGTGTAGGTGTGATTGAACAGACACTGAGATTGTTCAAGATTGTGACAAGATAAACTTTTTGTATGAGTATGTGATTGGTTTGCAAAACCTTTTGTCTCTGTAATGTGAATATGTTGCCTAGTAACCTTTTTTTCTTTTTAATAAGTGTCACCTATCAGTTTCCAGAGAAGTGTCTTGTTAGGGGTCTACAGTGCTGCTTGCGACTTCAATGTGGCTTCCTCTTTAAAAAAAAAAAAAGGTGCAAATGCATATGCTAGTCACTGTGGTTTACTATCTTTAAAACACCAAAAGTGTACGTGGACGTCCATTTATTGCCGTGTGTTTCACATTGTGTACCTTTTTTCTTTGTATAAAAAATTGCCTGAAGTTCACTAAACATGTTTGGGAAAACTTCAAGCTAGTTATCTATATTTTCCCCATAACACACATCCAGTATGATGTAGTATTTACTGTATTTGTATTATTCTGTGATTAAATCTTATTTTTTTTTTTAAGTTTTAAGCCATATCTTGCTTTGTCTCAGCACTGGAGGAGACGCATGCTCCTTTTCATGAGTAGGTGGAATATACAACTTTCTTAGTGTAGGTGGGAAGTGTAGCTCGAACAAGTGGTTGGAGTTTCCACATATATGAAACATCACACTACTGATTTTACTATATTCGGCTTGTGTAGTTAAAAAAATGAATGAATCTCTATTTAAATGCCTATATTGTTATTAACCAGTAAGTACTTAGAAATGAAAAGTTAGTTAATTAATACGATATTGGGTGTTCTTGCTCATATATAACACTATAAGGTGGATATCCATGAATAGTCCCCAAGATGGAACATAGAGTGGACTATTCAACGATATTCACTTTGCCTAAGATGAATTATTAGTATGGGATGTCCTATGTAATGGGCAACGTCTTTGTCCCAATGCTACGTGACATCATCACCTACTGTTTGACCCCTACACTCGGAGATGATGCCACAGAGAGTGGTGCTATTCCACCCTGAAGAGCTTTACACATGGCTCCTATTCTAGTATATACTACATTTACAAGTTAATTGTTTATAGTGGTGCTATTCCACCCTGAAGAGCTTTACACATGGCTCCTAGTTCTAGTATATACTACATTTACAAGTTGATTGTTGCATTTTTATATGATTCAATCGTTTTCCCGAGTTTGCTGGTGAGCCAGTTGAGTGACATACTGGTCAAGAGCTTCATCGGTAATGTTCACAGCTAGATGCAGGGAAATCGTCGATGACTTTTAACATGGTATAGACACATTTCAAGCTGGATTCTGGATTGAGTTTTGTTTTCTGTTTTTTTTTGGAAACTGCTGGTTTTCTGGGATTTTCACACTCTTGTCCATGAGATAGGTCCATTCAGAACTGCAAAGCTGGTATCATTCAACAGTCCAATAACTACTCTTTACAACCGGGTTAAACAGAAAAGCATCTCCAGGACAGCTTGAAGAGATAAAGCATGTGTGCTTGTGACAATAACTGCTGGTTTCATTATTAGAAATGTCCACACTGAGAAGACCGCAATTCTTTACCACCCCTAATTTTCCATTTCGAGGGTCTTTCTCATAGCAGAATAATGAACGTTGGTTTCCACTGAACACTCATCTGTTCCTGTCCCTGACTGAGGTGGAAATGGGTCTGAGAGACAATCATGGGTGGGGGCTGATGAGGTAGTGGGTTGAACGACCTCCCTCTCTTCTTCGTATACTTTCCAGGGGTAAAAGAAGTTTCTACAGTGTAGGTGCAAGAGTCTGAGAGGACAAGATGATGCTGAGGTACTTTGCCGGGATTCTTTTGGCCATGCAGTGGATGGTTGGTGTGTCTACGAGTGAGTTTTTAATGTGTTTCATTCAAGTTTAGTTTAAAAGTGAGCACTGTGGTTTAGCCTCAGCTTCCTTTACACTGAGTGATGTAGAAAGAGAGAGTATGTGGTGGTCACACTGGGAGTTTCAGAAAGAGAAAACTTGTGTATTCGTGGGTCTCTGTAGGGTATATTTTATAGAAGTGTTGCTGTTTTTTTTTTTAGTTCATGGACAAATTTGAATATTTATTTGAATTTTCTTATTTGTTTCAGCAGGAAATGGACTCATACCCTCATGTTGTACAGAAACCACTAAGAAGAAGGTCAATGTTACACACATTTTGAGCTACTTACATCAAGATGGACCACCATGCAGTCTCAAAGCTGTGAGGTAAATATGACTTTTTCTATACACAGTGAATGAATATTGGGCGGCACTGTGGCGTACTGGTTAGCACGTCCGCATTACAGCTAGAAGGGCCTGGGTTTGAGTCCTGTGCTTGGTGAAGGTTTGTTCTCCGGACACATTTTTTGTGTTACTGGATTTTGTTCTTTTCATGCTTTTCTGTGCGGAGTTTGTTCTCCCCATGTTTGTGTGGGTTTCCTCTGGGTACTTTGGTTTCCTCCCATAGCCTAAAGACATGCACGTTAGGCTAATTGGCTGTTCCAAAGTGTTCCTGGGTGTGAGTGTGAGTGTGAATGCCAATGGTTATGTGGGTTTTTCCACCCTGATATGTATTGGCAAGCAGTTCCGAGTGTAGCCCGCTTTCGCCCAGTGTCGGCTGAGACAGGCTCCAGCCTCCCCATGACCCCAGTAGTATTAGGCAGTTTGGCAAATGTTGGCAATCATTTCCATTTTCTTTTTTAGTGTATGCAATATATTATGAAGAAATTTGCAATAAGTCATTCATGAAATGTAATGCATTTTCTAAAATGTTATTTTACAGGTTTCTGTTGGAAAATAACAAAACAATTTGCTCTGATCCAAATAATTTTTGGGCCAAACATGCTATAAAGGAAGTGGATAAAAGAAAACTACCCCCAAAAGTGCCAAGTATTCCACCATCCTGGACTTCTACAAGGTGGATCAAAACCACTCCAAGCCCACCTTCACTAGGAACAACAAGAGAAAGCACAGCAACCAGGACAACACATGATGGAACACCAACCACACTGGAATCAACAACCTTCCTCCCTCATGCATCTTCAACCAAACAAGCACTTGGGCATAATTACAAGACAACAATACCAAACACAACAACCAGGACAACACCTGATGGAACACCAACCCCATTGCAATCAACAACCTTCATCCCTCATGCATCTTCAACCAAACAAGCACTTGGGAATAACATCAAGACAACAATACCAAGTGCAACAACCAAGATGAGTGCTACTACAATTAGGACCCTGCTGACAACTAATATCGAGACAACTTCCTTGACTCTGACAACAGAAATCCCAGTGACCACCACAACACCTGAAGAAACATCAATCACATTGAAACCAACAACACATTTCACTCAAAAACAGCCTACGATTACCAAAAAGCCGGTTCAACACAGCATAACAACACAAAATATGAGCACATTGGGATCATCTAATGAGCAAAGGAGCACAGTTACACCAAAAACAAAAACTACTTCCATGACCACGATAACATCAACCACAAAAAAGTCAGTCCAGAATACAACCACAAAGAGGGCAGAATGCAAGGTTTCAACGAAAAATAATTCCAAAAGGATTCCATGGACAGTCCGACGTCTAAGAAAGAAAATGAAGAAAGGACTGAGGAGAGTGCAGATGAACTGTTGATAAGTTTGACCAAAACTGCTCTCTTTTTATCTTGTGATCCTTTTGAGGCTGTAAGTTTAAAGTATAAGAATGGGTTGTGTTTGGAGGCGACCGCAGAACATTGTGAGAAAATCCTTGCGGTTCTTCTACACCCACTTTTATTGGTGCACTTTCTTTCCACACTGACTAATTTACTGTCAGATTATTACCACTAGGACTTTTGAAACTTTTCATACAATCACATTGGTATGACATGGGTGTATTGCAGAGTAAGACAATTACTAGGTTTCCAACTAACCCATGAGTGAACTGTACAGATTTGTAGATGTACACATTATGATTTTACTTTGAACTTTTTAAGTATTTGGTAGACGTCATTATAAAGAAATGCTTCGTAGCCTCCAAGGTCAGGGTTAAAAAATACAAGCAAGAACCCTGTTTTGAGATCTGAAGTGGACTTAGGGGTGAATTTTATTTAAATTTTTTTTAATGTAGTTTTATTTGTAGTGCCCACCAGGGGAAGTTCCACCAGTAGGGCAAAATTAAAGGGGATGCTAACATATAGCATCTGTGTATAATTATAGATCCTTGAAGATCCTGAAGTGTGTCTGAACTGTAGATTATTACAGGTATGTGAAATAATTGTGATGAATGTAATTTTAATAATAATAATAATAAATTTATTTTTTTAATAATTTAAAAAATTGGTATTATTATTATTATTATTATTATTATTATTATTATATACCGCTGGGAAATCTTAACAGAGGGACATGGAGTCTGGTGCCCGCTAAGTGGCCTGTCCATTACATAGAACATTCCATGATAATAATAATAATAATAATAATAATAATAATAATAATAATAATAATAACAATAATAATAATAATATAAAGGCAAGTATTATAATTTTTTTATTTATTATTTTTTTATGGGATTCAGAGCAGAACAGTGCTTGCGCAACACTATCTCTGTTGAACCATTGTTCTGATGTGCAATAATGCTATCTGGGAAGTAGGTTTAATGTTGCTTTAGTGATAAAGTTGCTCTAGGAGATTTAAATGATGTATATTCTGTACGCTATGCTATTTATGACACTGATTAAAATATTTAAGCAGCCATTTTATGTCATGACTCATTCTGTCCCTCTAAACCAAACTTATTCCTTATTATACTCCATCACCACTATCTTATACTACACGGAAGAGTTTCTCCACCACATGGGGGCAGACTTATACAAAAAAACAGCCCCACTCCTGCTACTTCTCGTTGGACATGTTCTTCTTTTCGCCTGGTCCTGGAATGTAATCTCATCCATCACCATATTATGCAGGAGCTCTGTGTAAAAATTTACGAGCTCTGATTATGCAGAAGACCTCTGTGAAAGCAAGAAGTTAAAGACTGGGTCGGTTGTGTTAGTTTACACAGACCTGGTAAACTCACCTACCGTATATTGTCAGAATGTGGGTGTGGGTGATAGCCAAGGAAAGAAAAACAATATTTTAAATTAAAAAGTCAACTTTATTACAACCTGCTGTTTGTAAATATTTCAGCTAAATGATTCAGAGCATGAATGAAACCTATAAAATGTACAAATGTCTCAACCTAGTGAATCCAGAGATGCTAATAAGGGAAAAGCTTAGTGTAACACTGCAGCTTTATGTGAGCACAGGAACACTCTGGCGTTTAAAGGACCATAGGGAATTAATTCTGATTAACACAACATACATCACATACAATCCCACCTGTTTCTCACCATAGTCAATAAACAGAGTTCCAGCCTCCATCTTTAATACACTTTAATCAATGCAAGACTAAGCTTTCCTTTGAAGAGCATAAAAACTTACGAAGCATGATGTTTAGTCAAACCCGGAGCTTAAAAAGCCGCATGGAAATGTCGAACATCACAACACTGAAGTGTTTGATTTCCTTTGTTTGTTAGGAATGTTGCTTTCACATGACTTGGGTCACTAATTCCATTGCGGGTCGAGATTAAATTCTTAATACAGTTTGTTATTGGGAGCAACACTGCAGCAAACGACAATCAATACACCGGGCCTCATATCCTCCAATATCGATCTCATTGTTGATGGGTTTGTTTGGTACTAAGCACCGTAAAAGTGTATAAATAAAACCAACCAAATAAAATACAACAACAACAACATCAATAATAATAATAATAATATTAATAATATTGCAACCTAGTTTCTGGTTGTTCAGAGCTGGCCTAAACAGAATACATACATAGGCACAACAAAGCAGCAGCTTATCTCCACTGGGAAATCTGCAAGCACTACGACATCACAGTCCAAGACAAATATTACGAATATGCACCACCAACAGTAACACACAAACACAAACACACACACACACACACAAAACAACCATACTGTGTGACATGCCAATTCAAATGGACAAAGAAATCAAGGCCAACAGATAAGACATAGTAACAAAGAGAAAACATGTCCCCTAATTGACATGTCCGTCCCAACAGAAAGAAAAACCTCCCTGAAAATGATAGAAAAACTTACAGAGTATAAAGACCTGGAGATAGAAATCAAGAAACTGTGGGGCCTGAGAGCCACAACAATACCTGTGGTTATAGGCACATTTGGTTTGGTTAATGGAGAAATACATTTGGGGCAGCCATGGCATAATGGTTAGAGAAGCAGCTTTGGGACCGAAAGGTTCAAATCCCAAACCATCAGGAAAAATGTGTGGTGGTGGTTGGGGGGTGCTGCACCTTCCCTTCTTCCACCTCTCTTCCACCTCTATGGCTGAAGTGCCCTTGAGCAAGGCACTTAACCCCCAACTGCTCTCCGGGAGCCTCCGAGTGTGTGTGCTCGCTTTGAATGCAGAGGCAATAATTTCCCTTGCGGGATTAATACAGTATAGCAGCTAAATAAATAAATAAATAAATGGAAACATAAAACAATCCCTGGAATCATCAGGACACAAGAGTTGCAAAAGATCCAACTTGGAACTGATGATATACTCCAGAAGACTTCATCAATTGGATGAACAATCTCACCCTCATAGGTGTCCTAAGTTCAAGGGCTGGACTCTGCTTCAAGAGAAAAAAGCAGGATTTTTTTTTTTTTTAAGAAGAAACCATATAATACTAAAAATGCAGTCCTGGGCAGATATTTCAGGTTAATCAGTGCATTTATCACCATCAATGTCTGGAGGAGATAGCTTGCTCTCTATGACTGCTCCTCTAGTCCTCTAACTGGAACAGCCAGTTAGCATAACGTGCATGTCTTTGGACTGTGGAAGGAAATCAGGGTACCTGAAGGAAACCCACACAAGCACAGGGAAAACATGCAAACTCCACACCGAAACACCCGAGCCCGGGAAGCAGACATGCTAAACACTACGGGTGAGTAAAATTTTTGGCTGTAGCATTTTTCTCCATAAAGAACAAAAAAGGCATAAAGTTATTATTCCTGTCACCTCTGTTGAATTTTCTCACAGAAACGCATGAATGTTTACTGGCTTCGGCAGTAATTCTGTCTGGTGCGTGCTCTGCCACATGATGCCATTGCCCTCCTTTTGCAATTTTCTTTCTTCTTTTCTATTTTTATGGCTTGACTGAGCCAGGCTAGGCCATTCATAAATCTCCAGATGGGGAATAAATGCCGACCGGCCTCTACCCGAGCAGGCCTGGCGAAAAAACAAGGAAAATAAAAACGAGGCTTAATAGCACAGTGCTGGTAATTACCTTTTCTGGCCTGCTCGTCCGTGAAATATGATAATATAACGCATTATTGATAAGAAAGACCTGAGTAGCTCAGCTCATGATCCCTCTTCTGCTCCAGGAGGAGGTTTATTCTGTCGGAAAGGTGCTGTCTTCAAGAGGCGGGGCTGCAAAACAAACAGCACACATAAATAAGGCTAAGGTTTAAATAGCTAAGGTTTTGTAACTTGGGTAACTAGCACGGCACAGTGGTGTAGTGGTTAGCATGTCTGCTTTGTAGCAAGAAGGTCCTGGGTTTGAGTTTGGAGATTGGTGACGGCATATCTCTGTAGAGTTTGCATGTTTTTTCCTATGCTTGTGCAGGTTTCATCTGGGTAATCTGGTTTCCTCTGACAGTTTGCACATTATACTAAATCGATGTTCCAAATTAGTGTGTGTGTTGGCCCTATGATGGTCTGGTGAGCTGTCCAGGGTGTACACCACCTTTGCTCAGATTCGGCTGACATAAGCTTCAACCTCTCAGCAACCATAACGGATTAAGCAGTTTGGAAAATGAAATATTCTCAGGGTTTATATGGTGTTCCATCAATATTTTAATGCGACTGAGAAGTGTGAGGCCTGTTGTGGAAGTTTAAGGGGTTAAAACCATGGCGATGACAGGAAATGAGGTCACGCCGTAGCTTGTTATGCTGATACATCATTATTCTTCACAAACCTGCTCATTTTATCATATCACCAAACCCAGACGTAGCAACATGCCCCAGAACCTGATTGTCACTCTGTCACTCTTGAGATTTGATCAAGACGCCTGTCTTCTGCCCGTTAATGATCAGTAATGGCAGGTTATTTATAGTTTAAGTGCCGTTGCACACTCACAATGTCATTTTATGGCTGACTTGAGAAGCAATTTCACACTAGGCAGTCCTTGCAAAATCGTCAAGGTTGTATCAGATCGCCCCCTCCTGGTCTGTGTCCTGTATCTGTAATCAGTGTATTCCACAGATGGTGGGTGATCTTGCACATAATTAGAAGTGTTTTAGCATTTAAGAGGGAGAACAAAAAAAAAAAGCAAATTATATATTGATATCAGAATTTATCCTGTAGCAGCTTACATATAGATATAAAGAATATGGACGGAGATGTGAAGTCATCTCTTAGCCAGAGGACCAGTGAGGGAATCGATAATATGTGACACTGGTAAATTACACTCAGTGACCCACCTGTGTGTCAGACAAGGACACTCGAAGAGCTACAGCACCACAGTGGCTAATAACATTTTATTTATACATCAGTTCATCCATATTTTTAATTTTACAATTATGGTTGATGGGTGGTATGATGGCTGGTATGGTGGTGGTATGGTGCTTGCCTCACAGCAAGAAGGTCCTGGGTTTGAGTTTCGGACTCAGTGAGTGCAGTACTCTCTGTGTGGTGTTCGCCCTGTGCTTGCATGGGTTTCATCTGGGTACTCTGGTTTCCTCCTACAATCAGAAGATATGCACATTAGGCTAATTGGCTGTTCCAAGTTGCCCCTGGGTGTGAATGTAAGTGTCAATGGTTGTATGTGATGGACTGGCGAGCTGTTCAAGGCGTGACCTGCCTTCGCTCAGAGTCGGCTGAAATAGGCTCCAGCCTCCATGCAACCCCAGCAAGATTAATCCGCTTGGAAAATTAATAAATGACAATGAATGAATGAACTATGGTCTCTTTTTTCGTTCATTAATGAGATCTTTTCTTCAGTGCAAATACAGTCCTAGCAGAAAAGGGTGGAATTTGATCAGTAGGATTGAGCTAGGAGACCGTATTTGCACCCATGCTGCCGATAGTGATGCGCAAACGCAATAATAATGGCCGGCTCGGCTGCTAATGGGACTCATGATTAGCGAAAAGGCCAATCTCATTTGCATGGAGGATCCAGAGCGAGGACGTGAGCTGTATGCCGAGCGACCTCGGCTTTGTTCCCGCTCGCCAATCCATATGGAGGTCCTGGCGCTTTGTAATGACTAGTCAACCTTACACTCGAGATGAAAGGCAGGGTGGCTGCGTCAAATGTCCATCACATGCGAGGAACAGGAATTAATTATGTATTATGTATGGTGGTACGTAGAAGACATTCTAAAGCCTTGCTCTGGATATACATGATATGGACAAAACTTTGGGGACACCTGACTCTTATTTTCCTTCGTCATTCATTTGCTGAACTGCTTAACCCTACTTCGGTTGTCGGGAGGCTGGAGCCTATCTCTGCCAGGACAGCCAACAACAACCATTTGCAATTACTCTACTATCGGAAATGGGAAATGGGAAATTTTGATTTTCCAGTTGACCTGATGAAGGAAACTGGAGTACCCAGAGGAAACCCATGCAAGTACAAGTGGAATATGCAAACACCTCATGGACTCTTTGCTAAGATTTGAACCCTGAATCTTCAAAAGTAGTACAGCAGTCCATTTCTGTCCTCAAATGTATTTTAGACTAAAGTACTCCTCACTCACTCACTCACTCACTCACTTATTTACCGATCTTCTTAATCCTCTATTAGGGGTACCCCACTGGGATAAGGTGGGGTACATCCTAAACAGCTTGATACACCATTGTAGTGCCTACTCTACTACACTGTTAGCATATTATATCCAAAATAATGACCAAATTCTGCCAATTTCGCAGTGTTGGATGGTTTGAAAGTGACACATGGTGTGTTGGTAGCTCCGATAGCCAGGATGTTTAGTGGGAATGCTTTCTTAAATCCCATCTGCTGGAATGTCTATGCTCCTGAAATCAAGGACATGCTTACACTGCAAGAATCTATTACCTAACTGATGCAACACATTCTACACTGTGTACAATACAAAAGTAGCTCCAGTTCCTGGTGTATCCTGACATAAGCATATTGTAACACCCTTTAATTTCACATCAGTATTTATTTATAGGCTGTTGCATTACAACTCATTCCAGACTGTGACTTTGGAGGGTAAGAATACTCCTGAAGCTCTGGAAGTCTAGGTCATTAGCATAATTAAAGTGTTTAGGGCCAAACGGCCTCCCTAATTCGCCATGATTATAAATGTCAAACTCTGGCAAAGTCCAGACATTCCTTCCCAAATTAGGGTCAAGCTATGTTTATCAGGGTGGAAAAAAGTGACAGACATCCTGTTGGATGAGGATAAATGAAGCTAATCTTCTTGTTGTAGGGGCGTCTTTCTGAGCACGCCACTGTTGTTGACCTCTTACTTTCAGGCTGGGTATGGCGATAGCTCTGGGAATTTGTGTCACACGTCTTCACTTGCTCTAGTCAATCTGTCCTGCTTTGGTCAACGAGACTGGCACCCTTTGGAGACGGGACTAAGAATAGCTCACGATAATGGATTTTGTTCTCCCCTGATCAATAGCACATTCTGTCTGATCTGCTAAATTGACGCTTTGCTCGGGATTTAAAAAAATTAATAAACGAGTCTGAGTCGGAATGAGTCATGAATATAATGCTGATGGCATGATACGCTTGGATAAGTGCTGGACACACTAGCCTACCATGACAACAATATTTCCACTAATGAATATAACAATGGAGGAACAATATGAAGTGATTGTACATGTATAGAGCAGCACTGTGGTGTAGTGGTTAGCACATCTGTATAGTGGTTAGCATGTAGGTCCTGTGTTCGAGTCCTGCGCTCGGCAAGGGCATTTCTGTGTGGAGTTTGCATGTTCTCCCTGTGCTTGTGAGGGTTTCCTCCTGGGACTCTGGTATCCTCCCACAGTCCAAAAACACGCACTTTAGGGTAACTGGCTGTTTCAAATTGCCCCTAGGTATGAGTGTTAATAGTTGTGTGTTTTCTGGCCCTGCGATGGTCCTACCCTCACCCAGTTCTGGCTTAGATAGGCTTTAGCCCACCTGCGACCACAATCAGATTAAGCAAATTTTTACCAGAGGCTGGGTTTGGACAAGGAAGACTCCATTCGATTTTGGAGATGATATGGATTCCAATTCTAGATCCAGGGAATTTTTAAAAGAATTCTTCAACATTGTGAGATAGGATGATTTTTGTCACTATTCAAAAGGACCAGCAGGGGTTGGTATGTACCCTCTGTTATTTTTTTGTTTGTTTGTTTTCAGCTTGGTAGAGGTTTGGACTCTCCAAGTGCTCATATTCTAAGATTTGTACAAATACTTTGAGTAAGTTATTTAGCCCTACATGTCCTGTCTGAATATTTGCACATAATTTGCAGCTTAAAATGCTGATCTTTAATTTAATGTCCAACGTGGTATCAGGGAAGTAGAATGGATTTTAGACACCATCATCAATAATAGGACTCTAATCCAATCATAGCAAGGAGTATTCTCATTATTTGACTATATGTCTGTGCATGTGTGTGTGTGTGTGTGTGTGTGTGTGTGTGTGTTTTAATAATCATTTTTCACCAAGAAAATCAGGATATCTGGACAACAATGGAAACATTTAATGCCACACTGAGCAAGAAACTCTATAAATGAGCCTTCCTGAGAGCTACACGTGCTAGTCTAGTCCTGCCTAATCTGACCATGGCCTGTCTCCTTTCCAGCTTCTTTGATAAATTCAATAGAGTCCAGCTCATCAAAACCCCTTGTTTTTTTCAGGCCAAGCACCACGCTAGCCAGTCACCTCATCTCAGATGAGCCAAAGAAGGTCATCTTTGCCATCGCCAACCCCCCCCAAAAAACCCAATAAAATCCTTTACCTTGTTTCCATATGCCACAATAGCACATCTTGCAAAAAAAAAATAAAAAAATCAATACTCAAATCTTTTTCCCATCCACTGAGCTGGAAATCTTTGTGGGGTCATTTTGCCCCTTAATCCCCAGATTCCATTTCTTCTTCTTTTCCATTCCTTTATCAAGATAACGGAGTACTGAGCCACCCGGGACCATAAAACCACCTGTTAAGTGTGTTGAGCCGACGCTCTCTATTTTCCTGTATGACCTCACACACTCCTCTCTGTCCCCAAAGAATACCACCATCATCAAGCCATGTTTTTGTATTATTGCTTTCCGGTAATGTTGCACGATCAGCGACAATTTCCTAAATACCTACATATAACATATAATCAGCTCATCCCTGTTTTAGCCTGATAGAAAATCATACGCGGTACAACATGTCTGATTTTAGTTGCTAGATATGCAGGCTTGATATTACATGCTAACAGAATGTTTAGTGAAATGCTTAAAAGTTCATTCATTTGCTGAACCACTTAATCCTACTTGGGTCATGTTGAGGCAGGGGCATATCTGACCCGACTCTGGGCGAAGGTAGGGTACACCCTGAACAGCTCACCAGTCCATCACATTGCCAACACACACCCCCACACACACTTTCACACACAACAATCCACACTCACGCAACATGCATGACTTTGAACAGTGGGAGGAAACCCTCAAAGAGCACGGGGAGAACATGCAAAACTCTACACATATATGCCCTCATCAAGCCTAGGACTGGAACCCAGGACCTTCTTGGCGTGTGAGGCGAATGTGCTAACCACTACGCCCTTGTACCGTGCGTGAATTGTAAACAAGATAGCGTTATGTCTTTGCAGAGTGGTTGAAGTTCACCTGTAATACAATGATAGTATTTTGTTTACTTTTTAACTTTTACTAACGTTTTTCTGCTATAGGATATCAGGATTATACCTGAAATTAGAGGTGCAGTCATTGATTCTAATAAAAAAAATGTTAAAAATAAAAATCTGGTGCTCAAACAGCCCTGGTTTGTAACTGAGGAATGAAGTAAATAGCTAGTTGTGAGCCACACAACACCATTCCAGCCAATCAGTAACAATATGCAATGTGTTCATGCTTAAGCATAGTACCAGCATACCTTTTTGGTTTGCAGATTGGCTGAAGGGAATATGGGGAGTTGGTTTTGGTGTTGGTGTCTTGGCAGTGTGTCCATTACTTTTTTCAGTTGGGGGAGGGGCTTCTTAAGGTGCCCCTGTTGAAGAGAGATGTGCCTTTTGTTTTGATGTTAAGTTTAAGTTTAAATTTCAAAACTTTTCCTCTCTCTCTCTCTCTCTCTCCCTTCTCTCTCTCTCTCTCTCTCTCTAAACAGGGACTTGAGCAGGAGATTCTGCACATAATTAAATTAAAATGCATGTGTAATTACTGATGCGGTAACATTTCCGGCAACTAGTATTGCTGGTGTTTCCACAGAATGTCGATATCAACTGAGCCTGAGGTGAACAATTATTGTAATATGTACTGCACAGCAACATAAAATGTAACTTTTCTAATAAGAACAATATTTTTATTTTTACATTTGCATTAATTCAGCATTATTGCAATTTTGCAGCATGGATAATTCATTCAAAACATTTCCTTGTTACTGATTGGTGAAGAACTACTAGTTAATTCTTGGTATTCTATGGGTCGATGTATACATCATTGGCATTGAATAAGTTAAACAATTATTGTACAATTGGTATCCACCAGTGTTCCTCATAGATATTATGTAAGATAGCTACACTCCACCTGTCGCAGAAAGCTCTGCATGTCCACCATCTTGATTGGTTAGTTAGTACAATTTACAGCAATATACTGCAACCTGGAGCTGTTAAAATGATTTGTGGCCCCTTTCCAAAAGAAGCCCTACTGTTGAAGTGGATGAAACCATACCCTGATGTATTTGAAAACACTGGGTGTATTTGTGTTTTGTCAGCACAGTTTAGAAATTCTTTGGTCTTGAAATTCTTTCTCTCCAGCCAGGTCAGGGTTCGGGATCACCTAGTTAAACTGACTCACATGCACAAGGGCAAATCTGTCCATGTGGTTGCTTTTATGACTTTATTTTTTATTGTGATGTTGTTATTGTTGTTGTTGTTATTATTTTTAATTTGATTTTATAACCTTTTGCTGTTATAATAGACTTCTTTTCTAACAATTTTTTAATGTCTTGCTATCCTAGCTTACCATCAACTTTCTGATATATCTTGTAGAACTGGAGACTCCTTCCATAAACAACTTTAAATACATTAAAAGCTCATCACAGAAGACATTTCACACTAACTAACTCTTTAAAATTTCTGCTTATTATGATTTTTACATCTTTGATTGATTGTAATGATACTTTAATCGAGCATGCATTTATTCATTCGTTTGCCAAACTGCTTAATCTTACTTTGGTCACAGGTAGGCTGCAGCCTATTTCTGCCGACTCTTGGTGTAGGTGGGGCGCACCCCAAATAGCATCCCATCACACTCACACCTCAAGGCAATTTGGCCTTGTACACATTTCTGAAATATGGGAGGAAACCAGAGTACCCGGAGGAAACCCAAGCAAAAACCCGGGAAGAAAATGCAAAATCTACTTAGAAATGCCGTCGCCCTACTCGGGACTCAAACCCAGGACCTTTTTACTGTGAGGCAGACGAGCTTAACCTCTACACCACCGTACCTCCCGCTGCAAACGAAAAAAAAATATGCTTTTTTATTTAAACACGACCGTGTCAGCTCATTTTAGCATTTCAAGCAACACCTCAACATGTAGATTTCATATTTAATTTAAAAAAAAAGGTGATTTACTTAACGGGTTTAACATGAAGCATTGCATTAATTTAAACATTAAACCAGCATTTGATTATGATAAATATTTCATAATATGTGTTATTATAATTTATTTTTGTATTATACAAAACTTTTAATTTTATTCAACTTTTTATGCAGATTTTTTTAATGTTTTCTTTTTTATTATAATTTAATAATTAATTATTATATCATATAGTTCTTTTTAAAGCATTTTTATTTTTGTATGCAACGCTGAAAAAAAACAAAAAAACTAAACGTGTGACTAGTTATCATGAGTTCCGCTGCTACTGCTAATGTAATAAGCATGTAGAAAGATGGATGTGTTTATAAATTAGGGTGAATGTATGAGGAGACACCTAGTCAGAGAGAGAGAGAGGAAGGGTCGAGGTGCTACATCAGACCTCGCGCTGATCTGATTAAGGTTTGATAATGTGGGGGAGCTTCACTCACTCACACGGTGCCTTAATGGCTTTCACCTCGACAATTTTGTTTCCTAGCTAACCCCATTAGCTGAATTTGTGCCCCTTCTGTGCCAAAACCAACCAAACTCCAATACTGAAAATAAAATATACTGTAGCTATATTGAAAGATTTTAAAGTTTACCAACGAATATGTGTCCAGGAATTGTATATTCTCTATTCTATATTATCCTTACATGTGCGTATACCTGTCCAGAAACCTTCATGAAATGCACAGATTATGTGCTTTTAAATATAGATACAAACAGGAGGAGCAACTTTTATTTGTTTATAACATTAGGAATATGGGTGGGATTAAAAGAAGGACTCCATACCTCTTCCAGTTTATGCCACACCCACTTTGAATCCACATAGGGAAACAGATAGAAATGCGTTCCACCCCTTTTCATTTGAGAAATGTATGAATATTTTCTATTCATAAACAATAAACAGCAGGTTGGGCGGTGAGGCCAAATTTAACCCCACTGTTGGCAATAACGGGATTGTTTTAGGCCGTACTAAGTGAAAGTGTCTCCATAATGGCGCTTAAAGGTGCATGTTGATGGATCATAACACTCATTTAGGGGAATTTAGCAAGCATTTTAGCCGTCTGGCTGTGGAAAGGCACCTCGGAGGGAAGTTAGGTAAACGGGTTAGTTTTGGCATCCATCATGCCGTTAGAAAGAAGTGCTGGTAGCCATTACGCCAGGCATCTTTATCTCTCTCTGTCTGGAGCTTGAGGCGTAATGCGTGAGGCTAATTTGCTTAGTGCATGCGGCACGTCCATTAGGGATGGAAAACTGTGACAAATCGCACGTCGGCTTCTTTTTCTGTCTCTCCATCAGGCGGCTGAGTGCTGAGAGCGCCTGGGAAGAAAGTGAGAAAGAGACGGAGGAAGCAAGACAGCAGCAGGTTTTCCTAGACTGCCTGCATTTACTTCTAGAGTGAATAATAGGTGTAAATGAAGCCTGATGTGAGAGAGGTCAGCGTCCTGCTTCGTTATTACATTACTGATGTTAGCTATACCTCTCCATTAACATACAGACACCATAATGACTGTCTGGGGAGGGAGCGAGGCTCTGTGTTGGGTTTCCATCCTGAATGAAAGGAAATTTTGTCCTGGTTCTAAACGTATAGTCCCAATTATCTGCACGCACCAACAAGATGATACGAATGAATTAAAAACGAACAAATTCATTCATTCATTTTCTGAACCGCTTATTCCTACTTAGGGTCGCGGGGAGGCTGGCGCCCATCTCAGCCGACTCTGGGCAAGGGCGGGGTACACCATGGACAGCTCGCCAGGCCATCGCAAAAACGAACGAATTGCTGCAGCATAATCAGCATTTCCTTGTTTACAACAATTCCTTGTTTGGGTGATTGACAGGTCTTTTGATCGCCAGTGGACTCGCCAAATTTTTCTATGCCGCATAAAAGGGGAAAAAACGACTGCGGTGTTTACTAATATCATAGCGCCCGATGCAAGGGTCACTGATACATTTATACACTTTAAATTATTTTTAAAGTAGTTTGTAATATGTAGCATGAGCTAATGGACTGGGAATGCTACTGGGGCTAAAGTTGTGAATTCCAAAAGTAGTAAATATATATATATATATATAGTACAATACAATACATACTATATAATTTACGACAAAATAAATAAATAAAATAACTAGAGGGGCACTCATAGAGCACAAATATATTACAGTGACAAGTGAACTTGGCTAAGTTTTAACATTATTATACACATTATTTTCACTCATTAATCTTAATTATGCAAATTTATGCAATATTACCCATGATTCTGTTACACAGTCTGAAAGATAATGATCTACATACACTTTTGATAAAATTAAATAGAATTCTGTGCACAAAATCTTGAGATCTCACAATTATCACCAAATCATATTTTTCTGACATTGACCTTTAACCTTTCATCTCTTTTCTGCACCAACAATCCGGTATGCTTCATGCCTGGTATCCAATAAGATTTGTCTGAGATATGATTTTTTTAAAATTATAATAATTATTATTTCCTCTATGTTCAAGATATAGGACAGATTGCTTCCAAAATTTTATGTATTTTTTACTTGTAGAAATTCATCAAAGTCAGTGCAGAATTTTTGGAGCTATATTGCACACAAATAAACAAACAGACAAACTAATAAACAAAGTAACACAGATGAAAGCATAACCTCCTGGCAGAGGTCATGTATATAATCACATGAAGAATTTAGTTGTTTTTTTTTCTTTTTTTTTTCAAAATTAAGCCATGAGAATTTAAAATGCCAACGAAAAATAATTCTTTTATAAACCCCCAACCCCCCCAAAAAGGGAATATTTTGAATCCATTTCAAATATGTTCATGTGGCAAGAATAAATGATCCCATTCCAGATCTTTTCTCTACTGTTACCATGAATCATCAGTCTATGAACACCAGAAATAACTGAAAGCAATGCTGTGAGGAGTGCAGAGACGCATGTCTCAAGTGCCATTGTAGACAGAGACCACTAACCACGCAGGAAATTACAGCACTTTCCTGTACTCAACCTCGTTTCACTACCGGCTACACTGCTAGAGCTATCGAAATAAACAACGACGCAAGTGCAAATATCCTGTGTGTTGCTGCAGGAGATGAAGGTGCTTAACAACTGATATTAAAAGTGATACTTAACATCGAGATGCTTTGAGGTGCACGGTTTCTTAGAACTGTCAGCGGTTTCTTGGTTCACTTTGTACTTTACTAAGAAACAGTGTGCTGGTCAGTGACTGAAACATGAGACATAATGACATTGGCGTAAAAAAGATTACGTCAAACTAAAACTAGTTTTCTTTGTACCTTAATGTAGATGTTGATTTGCTTCTTTCTGCCTGTTGAGGCGATGGAATATCTAGTTTGTAACAGGGCAGTGCTGGGAGGCGGATCAAAATGTCTCAAATCCTTATTAATTACCATTACATGACTACAAGTATACCAAGACTTACCCTTTAATAGTCCTTCATATGTTTACCCTTACAAATGGAATCATACCCTTACAGACTGGATCACTATTTTTGCTATAAAAAGCAATTATTGAATAAGGCGACGTATGACATGGAGAATTATTTGGTTGAGGGGATGTAAATATCCAAGACTGTATAAATCTTAATTATACAAAAGATGAATTCTATCATTCTTTTTTATTCATTAAATTTTTTTAACATAGATAGTTGCATTACTTTGTGGCACGGGCCAGTTGTGCAATCATTCAGCATATCCAATGGCAATGATACAATACAACTCAACCTATCTGATGGTGACGATACAATAATTTAATAATCCCATGGTAATGATACAATACCAAGAGCTACTTTAAGAAAATCTCCTAAATTAATAATACTAATAATAATAAGAAGAAGAAGAATAATAATAGACAATATTTACCCCACAAACTTAGGATGATGCTTGGGTTTAAAAAAATTCCTTAAGGTTTGGCACTGTCCTTGATTCTGAAATACTAGAAACTCAACAAAATGATGTTTCAAAAATTAAAACAGAAAGGTACACAATATGGCCTTCACATTTTTCAAGGTATTAAAAGCACATCATTTAAACTTTGAACAAGCTTCCAAAGCGGTTGTAATGGCGTATGCATGACAAAAAATTAGACATAACAAATATCGTTTTACTTTGCAGTTATTTTGTTGATGTCAAGTACACTCTTGGCCACCTCAGGCTCAGTGAATACTGATGAAGAGTCCCGTTTAAGCTTCAGTTCAGAAACTACTCAGTGATATGTACTTTATTGTACACATGTTTTCCAAGAAAAAAAATACCACTAATATCAATTATTATTAAAATAATTTATATTTAATTTAATTGATAAATAAATTAATAAATATCATCATCCATTCATTCATTTTCTGAAGCATTTAATCCTAATTAAGGCTGGCATCCATCTCAGCCGACTTTGGGCAAGGGCAGAGTACACCCTGCACAGCTCGCCAGGCCATCACAGGGCTAAATAAATAAATAAATTAATTTACTTATTTATTAATTATTCTTTTTATTATTATTATTGTTGTTGTTGTTGTTATTATTATTATTATTGTTGTTGTTGTTGTTATTATTATTATTATTATTATTATTATTATTATTATTAATAATAATAATAATAATAATAATAATAATAATAATTATTATTATTATTATTATTATTATTATTATTATAATCTTACCAGGTTTTATCTTACTAGGTTTAATTCACAAAACTGCTGAGACAATCTTTAAGGTGCTAAAATTTAAAGAGTCTTTTCTAGCTTACTAAAAAAAAAAAAAAAAATTTGGCCCTTTTGTGAAATAAACTGATTCATATAAAATGTTACATTTTTGGGTAAATTTTAAACGTTAATGTTAAACTACCTCATTTTTACACCAGAAAGTTAATACTATACGGTGAAGTTAGTACTATTTAATCCTGCAGCTCTGAATAGACCACGACACATTTACATGTATATTTAATACTTACATTTTAGTATAACCCAATAAATTTACAGTATCGTCCATTGGACATAAAATATAAAATATCTTTAAGCATAAAAGCAAATATAAAAGCATAAAATATCTCTAGATAAAATGGCAAGTGCTCTAGCAGATGACGCCGAGCTGTGGGTATGTTTCCCTGTCAGCCATCCACATAAAATTAACAAAAGTTGCCATTGTTTTAGCAATTTCAATGTATTACATGATTAAATATACATTTAATATAAATTTTAGCATTTCAGAATTGAGCTCTACGATGGCCTGCTGAGCTGTTCAGGGTGTCCTCTACCCTCGCCCAGAGTCGGCTGAGATGGGCGCCAGCCACAAGTGAATGTGAATGCTTGTGTTGGCCCTGCGATGGCATGGCGAACTATCCAGGGTGTACCCCACCCTTACCCAAAGCCTCCCCTCAACCCAAATTAGGATGAAGAGGCATTAATGAATGTTTAATGAACCTTTCTTTTTCTTTCTTCTTGAGAGAAAACAGTAATTACTCAGCACATGAGGGGCAACATTGTAATGCGAAAAGAAAATCTCATGTGATTACATCATGCTTTCCCTTTAATATGGAACTAATTTGCATATGAATTCATGGCAGAAGCGCATATGCACTTGTTTATATTTGATTTGTTAGTAGATAAATATTTGTATACTGTTATTGTTGCCATTAACTTACTTTATATGAACTGGGGGGTTCACTTTCTGTTCTCGCAATTTGTGTTCATGTATAACAGGAAAGTTTGGAAGGCTTGCCTAGGACGTCACTTTAAGCTCTGACATTTTAATCCTAACATAGTAGCAGTTTTGTCAGCAGGGTTAAAAATGTAAAATTTATACTTAATAGTGATAAGGTTTTTGAGAATATGGCCAGTGTTTAGGTAACTGTTACAGTGTTTTTTTGTTTTTTTTTAATTGTACAATATATAAATATACCCACCACCCCCACACACAAACACACCCACAATCACACACTCATATATATGCATATATAAATATTTTTAGTGAAGTTCAGTGGGAACAAGAAAACTGCTGGCAGTTCTGAGAAACGGTGCACCTCAGGGTGTGTTCATATCTTCACACTTCTGTTCAGTATCACTTTGAATATCTGTCCTCAGCACATTAATCTTACGCAAACAACAGACAGCATATTTGCACATATTTGCATGTTTGCACTTTCACACGAGGTTAGAGTAGAACTTCATGGCTAATGCTAATTATTCAGAAGCTTCTGCAATAGCACTTGATCCAGCACACCTAATATTCCTTTAATATCACACCCAGACTGTACATTATACACTTGTAATGAAGCAATAAGTTTTTAGAATTTGGATGGGATATAATTAATTTGTATAAAGTAACTTGAAGAAGTAACCCCCACTACCCCTCCACCCACCTTTATTTTCAGGACTTTTTACAAAAAAGATGTTGCGGAAGCACAGTATGCCAGTGGACCTCATGTACACGTCTTTAAACACGGGGCAGGAAACCAGTATAGCTGGTGCTGATACACAGCAAACCACCCCACCAAATTTTACTTGGGGTTTATTTTTATAAAATTGTCTGCACATGCTTTGATAGATATGTTGTTATTGATATGTTTGTTGTTAATGAGAATCCTGGGATGAACACAGGTAGGATGCAGACTTTATGATTGCCGCAGCACTTCTTAAAGGATCTGTGCAATGCAGGCTGTTGTTGGGAAGTGCAAATTTATTCATGTGCCATAGCAGAAAGTGAATCACGAAGTGCATAAAGCTCGGCGCAGAAGTAATCTATCAGGATGAATCAGGCAGGTTCACGGGGTGAGAAAAGCCATAGGAGCTGGCATGAGGCACAGAAAGAGCTTGAAAGGGTGTACATTGTTATCAGAGTGCAAGCGAAGACTTGAGCAGGTCGTACTATAAGAGCATGGCCAAGAAAGAGAGACGGAGGCATTGTATTGTCAAATGTGAAAGTTGGATTTATATATATATATATATATATATATATATATATATATATATATATATATATATATATATATATATATATATATATAGGGAGAGAGAGAAAGAGAGAGAGAGTAGAAAATAAACTGATCTTGTTTTTTTTTACTTTTCATTTTAGATAAATAACCTTTTGGTGCAATTTGAATGCACGCCATACACTCAGGCCAGTACGATTCACTTGAATTCAACTCAAATTCAATTAAATGTTTAACTGAAACAGACAGGAAAGGAAACAAGAACAGTAAAAAAAAAAAACATTTTTTTTTTCTTTTAAAGCTGCACTGTGTCCTAAGCCTTTTCATTCCTCGATGTCTACTTCCTCTCTTTTACTTTTCTCTCAGTTTGCCCTCACATCACCTCCTCCTCCCCCTCCCTTCTCCCCTCACCTCCAAAACCTCCTCCAGCCTTCGAGCCTCAATTCTCCAAATCCACTTCCTCTTTTCAAGCATTCTTAGCGTACTATCGCCATCCAAAGCTTCACTCATTAGCGCCTTATAGCATACAGAGATCTTCCACTCGCCCTCACGACCCTTAAACACACCCAACAAAAAGTACTCTATATCCTCCTTTTCTTTTCTTTTTGAAACCAGCACTAGACGAGATGCCTGCCAAAATGGAGACATTAGCACATGAACGAGTGGCTCTGAAAAAGGAAAAGGAAAGCCTAAGCGTCTGTTACAAAAGCATTGAGCAGCGTTTCGAAGATGCCTGAGCGGTAAAAGTTGAGTTCATGAGACATACGAAACCAGTTCTTTTAGATACCAAAAGCGGCGGGTTAGATTTGAAAGCGTGAGGGCGTGCCTAACTGGTGTTTTTCTCTGTTGCATCTTCAAAGGTTGTATTGGGTTGCTTGTGTTTCTTGTGACTTCACTGTGAAGAATCTGGAAGTATTTGGCTAGGGGTCATAGCTGAGGAAACTGAGATGACCTGTCAGGGCTAGGACAGGGGGGTAAAGAAGGTGACCAGGGTTCAGTTCCTTCTAAAAATATGGAGAAAGCAGGGGGGTCAAATCATCCAGTTTGGATGGTCATGTGCTGCCAATTTCCAAACTGTGTGTGTGTGTTACCTCAAAGCAGCTCAATATCCTCCTCTAATGGCCATATACAAAATTTATCACAAAGATCATCCTCAGATGCTGGTTTCTTTTTAGAATTCATTGAATACACGTTTTAAGCCTATTCCTTCCTTCCCCTTCTCTAAATCTACGGTCTCACATAGCTGGATGATACGTGAGAACTGTGGTTGGTTCCACCAGGTTCATTCTGTGACCATTACAGCAGATTTTGTAAAAATATGGGTGGAGGAAATATGCATTTGCCTGAGAAACGTGAGCATCTGCCACGTATATGTTGGCAGTAAATTGGATCCAGTCGGTCATGTATTCATTATTCACGGTTGCGACGGTTGAATTGATCCAGCGCCTAATTTTTAACCCAAACAAACTTTTCTTTAATGCAAACAGCACCTTTCCAATTCTCAAGGCAGCTCCCTGACTCCCACATATTCCCACAAAAGTGTGCGTAACACTTACGGGATAAACCCAGTTGATCCCCGGAAAGGCTGCCATCATCTACCTGTGATATAAAATGTTTCAGAAAATAATGCAACATAACCCTTTTTTTTCTTGCCACTCGGTTGCCACTCACCAGTGCATGTGCATATACTCTGAATCTCTGCCTAACTAGACACTTTAGCAAATCCCAGGCTGACAAGGAGTGAATCTGTGCTAAACAAAATTATGTATATATTTGCTTGAGTGGCTAACAGTCTGAAAATAAAGACGTAAAATGAAAGGACTACAGAACAAAATATAATTCCTGGGATGGATATAAGCTTACTTTCATATGGATGGCGGTTCAGCACTAAAGTGTTTTTGTCTAGAGGTCAAATTTGATATAAGGGAACAAAGACATGGACAAAACTTCTAAGATTATAAGGCATCATTTTTCTTTTCAAACTGCTTCTTAAAGTATGAGAGTATATTTGTACCATATTTATAGAAAGGATGTGATAAGATATGATTATACATATGTTTACTCAAATTAAACTCAAATTACATCATGGATTGTGAACTTGCCATTTTCACTCATCTGGAAAATTGAGAGCAGCTGATATGAGTGAGATATTTCGCATTGGGGAACATTTCCAAAACCACGACCATTTTGTTTTCTTGTACTACGACAAGATCGATATAAACCCATCCAACAAAATGGTTCTTAAACAGAATCAATAAGCTTAAACATCAATATCTCAAACAAGGAAGGTTTATATATTATGTCGTCTTGACACTAATGTGTTTTGTTGGGAAAAAAAAAGAAAAATTCCTGAATAATAGCGGAGCTCCAGATCTCCATACTTATGCAAGTGTCGTAAAGGCCATGAGCTCGATTTGTTGTCGTGTCAGTGCTCAGGTGCCCACACAGGTGCTCATATGCGGCCCACCGCCGCCATCAGCACTGAGTGCACTTGCACATCACAGCTTATTCTCTTACTTTATGTATGCATGTTTTTGTAAACGTATACATGCCAACATTTTTGGAGCTCAGCTTTTAGGCAGTGCCTTAATATTAATATGATTTAAAGACATATAGAGCAATGGACTTTCCTCTCTAAGAACTTTGTGAAAATGGAATTCTTTAGCTCCAACTTTACATCATTTTTAGGCAAAATTGTTTTTATTTCGGAGTTTGCATGTTCACAGTCCAATGACATGCACATTAGGGCCACGGGTTGGCCCTGGGATGGTCTGGCCAGCTGGTAGGGTGTACCCTGCTTTAGCCCAGCGGTCAGCTGGGCTAGGCTTCAGCCTCCCCGCTCCCCTAATAGGAATAAACAGTTCAACAAATGAGTAAGAATAGGGTGGTTTTTAATTAATTTTAACATTTTGGATAATAATGGGTTATCTTTTTTTTTTTGTTACATCATTTCTGATTAGACCTCATGGAGGTTTCTGGATGGAACTCTGAGAACCACTTCCATAGACCATTAGCTGGCTGTCAATTTCTATATGCCTTATATGACCTCATTAATTTTTAGAGCTAATCAATATCAATAATTCTTCACAGAGCTAAAATCTCCATAACACTCAGCCATGTTCCACAAATAATTTGGGTGTACGCAGATAAAAACTTGTACAACATAGTTGGAAGGCAGTATGTGGTTTGGTCTCCATGGTGATAGAAGGCATGGTCAAATCTGGACGAAGTAAGAATTGAATAAGGACGTAACGATGATGCGTTTGATGGAGTAATGGCATAAATAAAACCTAGTAGCAGCTTTACTGATGTAGTACAAGTGTGGTGCAGACATGACGAGCGTATGTGATGTGGGCAGAACAAAAACGTGCAGATTGAATGAAAAAGCGCAGCACATGGCGCAGTATTTACAAGGACCAGAGATGCGGCGACAGTATTTTAAGCTTGTGGTGCGATCTGATTGGTCGTAGTAAGAACCAAAGGCAGACTCCCACAATACTGATGTAAGTCCCGATCTTTTCAGAGGTTCCTGATCTTTGAGATCTCCCATGCATTTCCTGTCTATGGTCTGAAGCAAAAGCAGGAAAGGTTAACACCACTTGCTGATTTCCGTGTTTATTTGTATCACCCGTCTTATAAATCATCCGTTTAAATCATCTGTTTAACACGTTCATGTTCCGTGTTGCCATTGATGTTTGGTGTTGTTTTGCTTGATGCCTAGCTGAGTCAGAATATGTGTTTTTTTTATTGTTCTATGCGATTCTGAGTGGTGGTGTAGTAGCCTGTATTTCTGGGGTTTCAGTTTATTGCTCGGGTTAGACATAACAGCCAATCAGCATCAAGTCTTCAGGGCTTGGACACCTGACAATGATTGAAGTCATGTTCCATGTCTATGGGGCTCCACTCAGGAGCTCCACCTGTAAAAACATAGATATCATTCTTTTTTTTTTAGCTGCTTATTCCTAATTAGGGTCGCACAGAGGCTGGTGCCCATCTTAGCTGACTATGGGCGAGGGAGGGGTACACCCTAGACAGCTCGTCAGGCCATCGCAGGGCCAACACTCATTTGAGTGTGAGTGTGAATGATTGTGTGTGTTGGCCCTGTGATGGCCTGCGAACTGTCCAGGATGTGATTTGGAGCAGCTAATCAGCCTACTGTGCATGTTTTTGGACTGTGGGAGGAAACCGGAGTACCCTAGCAAGCACAGGAAGAATGTGCAAACTCCACACAGAAATTCCCGAGCACGGGAATCGAACCCAGAACCTTCTTGCTGTGATGCGGACGTGCTAACCACTGCGCCACCATGCTGCCCATTGACAAGTTTGTCAAAATAACTTTTTACTGCACTTATTGGTGACCCTAGTACCCTTCATTACATATCTAACATGGGTTCGTACAAAAAAAATGCTAAATACAGTGTTCCTATTAATCACCCATCACCATCTTGTGTGTACTTCCTGTGTGTGTCCTGTGATGGACTGATGTCCCATCTAAGATAATAAATATGTAAGCATGCAATATATAATTTTTGGTCTTGCTATCATTTGTAGAAGTTTTCTTTCTCTTCTGTATCCTTTGTTTTTTCTTTTTTTTTCTTCTTCTTCTTATTTGTAAACACAGGTTTTGTTGCGTTCGTTGTGTTTTAAGGAGCAAATGCACATCTGGAGCAGATGTTCAAATTCAGGTCTATTCTGCTATTGCAATGCATTCTCTTAAAAAAAATAAATAAATAAAATAAATAAGTAAAAAGAGAGAGAGAGAGAAAGAAAAAAAAGAAAAGAAAAGAACCAAAAACTATGAAAAAAACTTTTTTTCCCCCTTTTCAGGAAGACACAGTGTTGCGGTGGTTAGCATGCCCACTTCACGGCAAGAAGGTTCTGGGTTCGAGTCGTGGCCTCAAGCAATCTTTGTGTGGGGTTTGCATGTTCTCCATGTGCTTGTGTGGGTTTCCTCTGGGTACTCTGGTTTCCTTCCACAGTTCAAACATTAGGCTAACTGGCTGTTCCAAATTGCCCCTTGGTGTGAGCGTTAGCGTGGATGGCTGAATGTGTGTGTTGCCCTGCGATGGTTGTCCCCAGCCCTAGCCCAGTGTTGGCTGAGATAAGCTCCGGCCTCCCTGTGACCCTAAAAGGACAACATTGTACTTTCTTTAAACCCCAGACTAGGAGTCGCATTCGACCCCGCAAAGAGCGCCCCCGCCCTTCCCGTCTCCTATCGGTGTCCTCCTTCATTTATCCTGGAGGTGCGCGTCTGATTGACACGCCCCCTCCCTCCTCCCCTGACTCCGCCTCCCTCTCCTCTCCGTGCGCCTCCTCATTCCGCGCAGCAGCGGCAGCAGCAGCAACTCGGACAAGAGAGCGGACCAAGAGAGGGCGCGCGCCTGGGATTGTGCGTGTGCGCGCGTGTGTGAGCGTGTGTGTGTGTGTGTGTGAGTGAGTGTGTGAGTGAGTGTGTGTGTGTTCGCGCACGCGCGTGCGTGTGTGTGTGTGTGCATGAGTGAGAGAGAGGAAGAAGGATCAGGGATGCAGCGCGCTCCTTGAAGCGCGCAGCCGGATCATGGCACTTTCTCGGATTTACCCGGTTCTTATTTTCCTCCTGCTTTTCTTTTCTCGCTTGGGACCGGGTCGGGGTGCGCGCAACTACCCTGATAATGAAGGTAAGGGACGCGCGCGCGTGTGGAGAGATGGAGAGATGGAGATAGAGAGGGAGAGGGAGAGAGAGCAAGTTGGGAATTGATGCTCCTTGATTGTAATTAACAAGTGAGGAGCATGCAAACATTTTTTTTTGGTCTTGCTATCATTTCTAGGAGTTCTCTCTCTTTCTTTCTTTCTTTCTTTCTTTTTGATTTTTTCCCCTCCTTCTTTTTTAATTTTGAACCACAGGTTGGGTTGTCTCCAGTGTGTTTTCTGGAGCAAATGCGCATTTGGAGCAGATGTTCAAGTGCAGCTCTATTCTGCTGTTGCAGTGCATTCCCTCCCTTCCCTAAATAAATACATACATAAGTAAATAAGAAAGTTCTTGTTCTGCAATGTTCTGATTTATGCATATGGGAAGCACGTGATCACTATATAATCTTTTAAGAAGGAAGAATTTTTTTGGTTTAAATGCCACCTGGAGGAAACATGGACCTGAGACTCAATTTGGAATGAGATCTCCTTCAGCAAAACACTAAATCTGATGCTTTTGTGCATGACATGCAGTGCACTGTGGGTAATCCCTGAAATTTTATTTATTTATTTATTCTTTTTTTTACAAATAAAGATGTTATAAAGAGCTTGCAGGTCCACAATCCTGTTCTCCTGTCCTGACATTTCTGGTTTATTCAAGTCCACCAGGGATTTGTTGCTCCAACCCAATAATCTTGGTCCAGACGCCTTCTTCGAGAACAACACCAAAAACTCCCCTGGCGTTTCATGGCTAGACGAGGTCTGTAAACAATTTGAAGCAAACGACACAACCCGAAATGAGCATAATGATGGAGATAAATGTTCCCAAGCGTGTTCCGCAGTGGTTCCTACAGGGCTCAGACAGCTCGGAGTTGACCTTTTCTCCTTACATTGCTTCACTTTACTGGAAGAATGCTGGTATTCGGTGACACGGAAAGTGACTTGCAGAAGGGTACGTGAGATTTAGTGGGGTTTTGGTGATTTTTTGGGGCAGTTCTTTGGTGTTCTTTCTCAGAAGCTGTCTTCTTTGTTGCTTCTACAGTTTATTTCTATGGCAAAAAGACGCCATACTAGCAAAGTTCTACGCAAACACAAACATTTCTGTAATTCTAGGTCAAAAATGTTGGCGATGAGTTACAGATATCGACCATTTTTTCCCCCCTTTAGACTCCCAGAACGCCAAGTGCTTGAAGGTTCCATTCTTCAAGATTCAACAGATATGTATGCCTAGAAAGAATCTGTGTGATCACTGGGTTGCCATGTTGATTATTTTCCACCTGGATGCTCCAGAAAAGTAATTAAGTCAAGGAGAAACGCAAGAACCGTTCTCAGGAACCGTTCCCATCACTTTGTCTCCATTCGTTTCCTCCAATCCTTTTAAGAAACTAGAGTGCTCTTTTCTCTGTGAACAGCTGAGGGCGCACTCACTGCACTCCCACTTTATTTGTGGCACTGGTCTCCTTTTCAGCTTGATCCTCTGGACACATGTATGTTCAGAATCTGTGATTCATTTTCCATCTCTGAAGCATTTTTTTTATATGCATGGATCCACCCAAGCTCCTGAGATCCTCCTAAACCATGTGCTGAAAAAATACATACCTACAGTACATGCACAATAAATAAATAAATAAATAAACAATAGGAAGAAATAATAATAAAATCATCTTTTGGCTGTGTAGAGCTTTAAGTAAAGTAAACATTCCTTTGCAAGTGGTATCATGCCGGTCGTTTTGTCTCATGGAGCGGAGCAGTGGTGGGTTTTAATCTGCTGCTTTAAAACAGATAAAGTCAAGCTTGATCCTGGTTGGTGGGTTTAATTCAATTTGGGAAGAGCAAGTCTGTTCCACAGTAATAAATATACAAACAAACAAACAAAAACAAACAAATGAATAAATAAAATGATACATCACAGCATAAATAAAATATGTTAATAATGAATACGTATTAATTTATTTTATTTATACTGTGATGTATCATTTTATTTATTTGTTTGTTTGTTTATATATTTATATTGTATATAATAGTCATTTTGACCCCTTTAATGCCTGAAGGATGAATAATTGGTTAAATAGGGCATTTATACACTATGTCCCCCTAGAATGGGGGATGATGTGGTGCAATATATCACATCACGATATCCGAAAACAGATTGTACCGATATATGATCTCACAAGCTATGAAAAAAAATCTAAACGAAAATATACAGCCCATATTTAAATGGTTAATTTAATAATAATGATAAACCATTTAATAATGGTTTAATGATTCAAGGTGAGGCTCAGTGGTTAAGGTGCTTGGTTATAGCTCAGAAAGCTGAGGCTTCAATACTGCTGTAAATTAAATTAAAATGTAAGTCACTGCCAACTGTAAATGTAAAAAAAAAAAATGTATTCATATATATATATATATATATATATATATATATATATATATATATATATATATATATATATATATATGCGCATACATATACGCATATACATAGACTGTTTTATTTAGGTAATTTGGTGATTATATTTTATTGAATTTAATGTTACTATTAAAATGTTAAAATAATTAAAATAAATAAATAAAAAGTAAAAAATGCATTACATTTTACTTTTAACATCTATCTTTAAATACTAGCTAGAAATAGGTGTAGGAAAAACAAAGCTTATATTAATAAAAATTATAATAATAATAATTATATTCAACAATAATATAAATATATTAAGAGCTACATTCATTCATTCCTTTTCTGAAGCACCTAATCCTAATTAGGGTCGTGACGAGGCTGGCACCCATCTCAGCCAACTCTTTGCGAGGGCAGAGTACACCCTGCACAGCTCGCCAGGCCATCGCAGGGCATATTAATAGCTACATTCTAATAAATATTAAATAATTATTAAACTACACAATTTTTAAAATTAAATAATATTATATAATATCTTATTAATAATAATAACAATAATAATAATGTATATTCTTAATAATGAATATTAATAAATGAATGTTAGCAAAAATAATTATATTGATAATAATAAGGATAATAAGATTCATTTTTTTATAATTTAAAAGAATTAAATAATATTTTTTCTTTACGGTGTGGCTACAAGAAGTTTTTGGTTGATGTTTAGGAAACAAGAGTGTGTTCTGTTTATCTGGCGAGCACAAAACCCAGAGCCAGCTCCTCTGTGCGGAATTCATTTTGGACATCTGGCTCTAGATATGAGTTTGATGCCCATTTTTCTGATCAAACCTCATTTAACCGTAATCAGATCCGGAGGGTTACATGGCGATTGTTTGGAACTATTCCTCCAGAGCCTCCACTGGCCGGATCTCACTAGCTTCCTTGTTCAGGATGTCACGAGTGCCTTGGCTGTATTTTTCTGGTCACCACACACACCTCTGTGTGTCTGGTCTCCGTGGGTTAACGCTCCTCTGGAGAGCGAGACTGCAACCTTCCGCCTGCTGTGAGACACACAAGCGGCAGCGCATGATAAAACAGTCCCAGCATATAAAGCGCTCAGACCATCACGATCAATCCACGTCTTTCCCTTTATCTGCTGCGAGGTCAAAGGTCAGTGGTTTAAACCTGGTTGAAATTTTGAATAGCTGCAGCCATGGCCAGGTGGATGTAATATATCGCCCTGCGGCTTCTTCAAGTCCAGAGGATGTAATTAACCAGATTTTAAGGCTGGAACTGTCAGGCTTTCACCTCTATTACTGGGGTTACGTCTGGGATATGGCTTTCCAGAACATGTGAAATGAAAAACGCTTTAATTATTAATCTACCAACATTGGTATGAATGCATTATGTGGTTCTGGGTTGGCGGAGAAGCAACTGATGGAGTCCAAAAGCATAACTTATCCCCCCAGCTCACAAAGTGGGCAAGGGGGTAGGGAGGGGCTAAGGAGCATGGTTGGGGTCCCAAGAAGGCTGCCCATCTCAGACTGTATGGCGTTAACATTATCATCATCATCATCTTTATAATCATCTTTTTCCACTTGGTCCGGGGTGGGGTCGCGGAGGCAGCAGCTGAAGCAGTGAGGTCCAGACATACTTCTCCCCAGCCACTTCCTTCAGCCATTCCGGGGGACACAGAGGCATTCCTGGACCAGCCGAGAGACATAGTTCCTCCAGCATGTTCTGAGTTGACCCCGGGGTCTCTTTTCGGTTGGACATGCCCGAAACATCACACAAGGGAAGCATTCTCAACTGTCTCAACTGCCTCAACTGTCTCCGCACTACCCCAAGCTCCTCCCGAATGGCTGAGCCTCTCACCGTATTATTACGTTATTTTTTTTTGTAATAAATTAAACTTTTTACGATATAGAGAAGTACCAAACAGTTCCATGCACATTAGGCTAACTGGCTTGCCCTTAGGTGTGAGTGTGAACGGATGTGCGTGTGTTGGGTGTTGCGAGCTGTTCAGGGTGTACTCTGCCTTCGCCCAATGTCCCCTGTGACCACAGTAGGAGTAAACAATTTGGCAAATGAGTGAGTGATTGAGCTTGCAACCACATTCAAGTTTGCGGCACCTCTTTAGAAGTTCACAGTGGTGTGACACACCTCGATGCTGCAACCATAACGTGAGCTAATTATCTCCCTGAGGCAGGATCTGACTCAGTTTATACTCATAAAAACTGTAATAGAAACTTTCTAAAGTGGAATAACAGAAGTTCAGAATATGGAACATGCAGTTTTGTGGAAAGGAAAGTGCGGCAAAAGGAAAAAAGCGCTACGCTGTCCTTTAACACCGGTGCTGGCATAGCACAAAAGTTACCTTGTGGTTAAATATAAACTTTTTCAAAACATGTCTATCATTTTGTCAAGTATTATAATAATAATAATAATAATAATAATAATAATAATAATAATGCACTCTGACTTATTTTGCAACCTACTACTTATTTACATTCTCTAATTAGCATGCTAGCTGTTATTATATTATGCTAGCTCCCACGTTTTTTCAGTTTCTAAGCAACAAAAAGACAAGTCTTCACATTGTTAGCTAACGAATTCCTGATTTGTTTCACTGAAGAGTAAAAGGCACATTATTTGAAGTAAACACTCCTTTAACCCACCGCAATAAAAGTATCCTCATGTTAGCGAAAGTCTCTGCTTTCTAATGAGCCGCTAGCTCTCTGTTCCTCCTTAAACACCCCTCTGCCCCTCTGTTTTTTTTTCTCTCTCTATATATCTTTTGCAAATAAGCACTTCTCCTACGCTTCTGTTCTGCCGGCGCTCAGCTAGAAGGAGGCTCATTAGCAGGCTAGTCGACACAATAGCAGGCTAAAAGATCTTAGCTGCACACGAGTGCCCTGCTCCCCTTTCTCTGTGTTAGGCCTCCAATCATGACCTTTTATTCATCTTAATTGAATTCATCTGTTCGCTTGCCTGCCGTCCGCCGTCCTTCCTCATCTTCAGTCCTCGCCTCGACGAAAGGCTTTGTGCTGCGTGCATTAGCGAGTCGTCGCATTAGCGCCTCCAAATAGTGGGTTTGTTAACTGCGGTACTATTGACAAGCAGAGGAGCTAGCTCTCCTTTCTTCTCCTTTCCTCTTTTCATCTTTTTCCTTATGCCTTACAGTTTTCTATTTGTTATATTATTCAATATCTACTATGTGTCCTAATCTTTTGCTAATATTTTTGTACTAGTCTGCTAATCATGCCCTGATGAGGTGCAACATTTTCAGCACAGCATTGACCTTGACCTTCGCAAAATTAGAAAACTTTTTTCTTGGGTCAGCCAGGTGTTTAGCGTTATTAGAATATGAGCTATGTGATGAAAGCAGAGGTGCTGCTTGATAGCAGGGTCCCCAGGCCAGTAGGGGGCACCTGAGAGCTCACTCCCTCCCTAACTTACTCATTTGCCAAACTGCTTAATCCTATTACGGTCGCAACCGCCAACACTGGGCAAAGACAGGGTATACCCGCTCGTTAGACCATTGTAAGGCCAGCACACGATCAAATATGCACACTTACAGTAACACCAAGGTCAATTTGGAACAGCCAGCTACGCTACTGTAAATGTCATTGAACTGAGGGAGAAAACTGAAGCACTCGGATGAAACCCATGCAAGCATAGGGGGGGGACAGGCAAACTACACACAGGAATGTCCGCGACTCAGACTGGACCTTCATGCTGTGAGGCGGACGTGCTAATCGCTACACCGCTGTAGTGCCAACGCTTTAGGGCTGTCAAATTTTAAACTACAGCAGTAGCAATGTGCAAAGTTCTTTTGTTGGTGTTGAATTATTTATGAAATCATTTTGATGAACTCTGGTCGAAACGGCCACTTGTGAACGATTGGCTAAAGCTTCGAGAGATGCTAGAATCGCTACTGGCTGGAATAAGCAGGTAATGGCTTCTAAATGAATAAGATGAGCGTTGTTGTTTTTTGGAAATCTACAGATATTGGGAGTGCTAACCTGATAGTGTCATGTGTTATGTCCCTCCTGTCCTCGATGATCCAATATTGTGCGGTTTTCACTGAAAGCTTTTTCCGAAATTCAACACACTACAGCGACCGAGGTGTAATGGAAGTATCCTGCAGTAATGCACACTTCAACAGTAAAACAAGAGCTCGGCAGCATTTTCTAAGACTGTCATTGGGCAAGCGGTCGCCTTTTTTTCTGCCCGAAGGAGCAAAAACGATACTATAATGCACCGCAGGACACGTTGTGGTTAGCACTTAAGTGTCATTAGAGCAGGTTGTTTTTAGGTGCTGAGATTTTTCTGCATCAACACTTTCTTCTGTGTGCAACGCGAGCCCTGCTAGAATGGAAAAGACAGCGAGAAGGACATCACTCATTCTCAGTTTCCGAGTCGTGTCATACCACCCAGTGTCATGGCTCAAGCTAGGTTGTCAGCTGGTGATGGAATCTAGTGGCCTTGGCTGGGTGAAGATGAAAGAAAAGGACATAGAAAAACCTCTACAGTCAGGAATGGGTGCGTGGGACACCTCTTTTTTTCTATATAGTTGTATTTTTCTTCAGAAGCTGGCTGTGAACGGAAATGAGAGTAGGGGTTGTTTTTCCTTAAACAAATTACCTAAGGGCGGCAGGGTGGTGTAGTGGTTAGCACGTCCGCCTTACAGCAACAAAGTCCTGTGTTCAGGTCTGGGGCTTAGTGAGGGCATTTCTTCCCATCTTGCATGGGTTTCCTCAGGGTACTCCGGTTTCCACCCACAATCCAAAGCACATTAGATAATTGGCTGTTCCAAAGCACTCCAGGAGTGAGAGTGAGGATGAATAGTTGGCGAGCTGTTTAAGGTGTACCTCATCTTCACCGAGACAGCCACCCCTGCGACCTTAGATGGATTAACCTGTTAAGGAGCGAATGTATGAATGAATTACGCGATATACCAATGGTTGGTTCATCCCCTCATCCATAATGCATTAGGCCAGTTTCATGGTTTCAAGGGGTTTCAAGCCCCCTGCAGAACCTGTTCTCTAGAACCAACCTTCATTCATACCAAGAAGCCATTTAAAATAACCAGTTATCCTAATGTCTTTGGGAGGAACCCGGAGTACACAGAGGAACCCACAAAAGCATGGGAAGAACAGGCAAACTCCACATAGGTATGAAGGGCAAGAGCGCTTCTGTTCTCCGCTAATATACTAATAGCGTACTAGGAATACTGCAATCCTAAGCGATACTACATGACAGATCACCGACCTGGAAGTGATCCATTAATATTGATCAGAGCAAAGTATGAAAACATCAAGAGGAGGAACTACTTCAAGTTCTGTGAGAGTTGAGAATGGCGGACAAGGACAAAAGTTTTCACAAGTGTGGAGTAGTGAAGCGAGCATTTCATTTCTACGAACACTAAACACCAAGACCGAGACACGCCACGCTTTTCACTGCCTCATTGCACTTTCTATTAAAGATACTATTTTAAAGGTTATCCTCGGAATAAAAAAAAAAAACAATTAAGTTTGAACCCTGACCTCACCACTTGCATTTGTCACATTTGTTCAGGGACTTGACCGACCATCGCAGGTCCAACACACACACAACAAATGGGGCAATTTGGAACAGCCAGTTAATCTAATTTGCACGTCATTGGACTGTGGGAGGAAACCGGAGTACCTGGAAGAAACCCACATGTGGAGAACGGCCGAGAACACATAAACTCCACACAGAAACCTGAAAGTCTTTAAGGCTACAAACCACTAACAGTGTTTGTATTTGGAAAATAAATAAACAACAAATCTGCGAGGCTGATCTTTTGATCACTGTTTTGTGTTTCGTTTTTGTTTTTCCACTACATTAGCTTTCGGTAACAGTCGGAGTGCTCCGAGACATTGTCGGACATCTTTTCATGTGTTTCCATTCGTTGCCAGCTAATGCGCCATTGGCTGCTGTGTGACCCAGCATGGTCTGGGCCTGAATGGGCACATGTGGGTCCTGGCTATGCTTAATGTGTGTGTGTGTGTGTGTGTGTGTGTGTGTGCACGATAGAGGGCACGTACACACATTAAGCAGAGCCACACACACACACACACAGACACACACTGCTGTTGCCAGGACAACGTTCTCACCCATGGCACTGTGTGGAGAGCAGAACAACAGCTCCGAGAAGCACTTACACCTCTTATTCAGCTGCGGGATTGTGTGTGAGTGTGTGAGTGAGACGGAGAGTGTGTGTGTGTGTGTATGTGAGAGAGAGAGAGAGAGTGAGAGAGAGAGAGAGAGAGTGCACATGTTTCTGAGTGAAATATCTGAGGTAAAAGCTGCATGTGTCAAGCGGTATGAGCATGTTTGTGTACTGATATTCTCTGTGTTTTAGTCAACATGTGGATGAGATAGAGAGAGCAAACATGTGTGTGTGTGAGAGAGAGAGAGAGAGAGAGAGACACACACTCACACGCACCCTTTTGTCTAAACAGCACTGGTTTGACCACCAACACTCAACATGGGAGTTCTCTATGGGAGTGTGGTTCAGATCAACACACACACACACACACACACACAGTTGTAAACTTATTACTCTCAGTTCTAAGGATCCTGATCCCACACCACGACCTAGCTGTTAAAAAGTTTTGGTGACCCCAAATGAAATGATGTAGCAATCATCTCATTGGTGCAAGAGCCGTCTCATTCAACATGTGTAACTAAACAGTAGGGAGGGATTTAGGTTGCGATTTATGCTTTGCACATCCACATTCCAAAGAGACACCACTGTAGCCGTGGGTTCTCTCATTTGCCATTTAGTCCTAGTAGGGTTGCAGGGAGGTTGGAGTATATCTCAGATAACACTGGGTGAAGGCGGGGTACACCCTGATTAGCTCGCCAGACCAATTGCATGGCCAACAGACACACAACCATTTACACTCACACTCACACCTAGGGGCCATCTGGAACAGCCAATTAGCCATATGTGGATGTCTTTGGACTGTCGCAGGAGACTGAAGTACCCAGGCAAGCATGGGAAGAACATGCAAACACTCTTGCTAAACCCGGGACTTGAACCTTGGTCCTTCTTGACATGATACGGACATGATGCTAACCACTTCACCACGGTGCCGCCTCACTGTTATATCATTTAGTAAAACTTTATTTGCCAGGACGTGCTAGCAAGGTCTTAATAGAAGTATCCAAGGTATCGATTTATCACCCCAAAAACATTGTGTTTCATGTTGCGTTGCTCTGGAAGGGTCTTGTATCAACAAGAACTCACACCCACTTTCTTTTGCACTCCTTTGTCTTCATGTTAGACGCTGCCTGCTGACGCTAATCGATATCTAAGCATGTTTGAAACTAGAAACTGCAGGGGTTGGGGGGGCAGTGTCTGAAAGCACGGCTGATTAACAAAGCTACTCCAGACTGTTCCTAGAGAAACGGCGCAGTGGCTAGCAGTGCACTACCAGTTGCGCTAATGAGTCTGCAATAAAAATTGTCCTCCAGACAAACCGAAATGGAAACGGATCATGTGTGGTAAAGCGTCGGGCCGCGAGCAGTCGGCCTTGCACTGGGCTCCGAGCTGCTAATGGGGGTTCGTCAGGGTTTTATTGGGTAATGTAGAAGAAGAGGCGAGTGATGAGCGTTCGGAGGAGGCTGAGAGGTAGAGCAGGTTCAGGTTACAGAGGCTGAGCACTAACTGGGGTCTTCTGGGAAAGGGGGATGGAGAGTAAGGGAGGTGCGGGAGGGGAGGGTTGATAAGAGGAAGAGATGAGGAAGCAAGGTGGAGAGGTGGGAGATAAAGATAAAAGCTGAAATGGAAAGAGAGAGAGAGAGAAGAGAGAAAGTTGGGGTAAAACAAGTGGTTGAGAGAAAGAGAAATGAGTAAATGGGGATAAAAGGAAGGTGATGAAAAAGAACAAAGCATTTAAAAGAAAGACAGTGCGAATTAGAAAGATGGGTGAAGGGCTCTTGAAAAATAAAGGAGGAGAAAGTAAAAAAAAGAATATCAGAAAGCGAGAGAGAGAATGTGTGTGTGTGTGAGAGAGAGAGAGAGAGAGACAGAGAAAGAGAGAGATGGGTAAAAGGATGATGAAAGAAAGGACGGCAAGCTGGCATAGTGGTTAGTATGTCCGCCTCCCAGTAAGATGGTCCAGGGTTTGCATGTTCTCCCCGTGCTTGTGTTGTTTCCTCCGGCTACTCCGGTTTCCTCCAACACTACAACAACATGCATATGCTGATTGCTTGTTACATATTGCCCCTAGGTGACTGTGAGTGTGAATAGTTGTGTGTGTGTTTGTCCTGTGGTGGACTGGTACGCTGATCAGGTTGTACCCTGCCTTTGCTCCATGTCGGCTAAGATAAGCTCCGGCCTCCTGGCAAACCTATCAGGATTACGCAGTTCGGTAAAAGGACCTGCATTGGCCTGGTAAGCTGTCCAGGGTGTGCTCTGCCCTCGCCCGGTGTCGACTGAGATGGGCGCCAGCCTCAGCATGGCCCTAATTAGGATTAGGCACTTCAGAAAATGAATGAATGATGAAAGACGAAAAAGTGAAGGATAGAGAGATAGTAAAGGAATGATGTGAGAAGGCAAGGGGGGAGATAGAGAGAGAGCGAGAGAGAGAGTGAGAGAGGTGGATAAATTGATTAAAGTAAGTGAAAGGATGGTGTGAAAAAGGAAGCAAGAGAGAGAGATGGGTAAAGGGGTAAAAATTAGGAAGCACAGAAGAGAACAAGTGGAGTGAAAAAGATAGAGAGATGGTTGACGAGATAAAGACGAAGAAGCTAAGCAGAGAACGAGTGTGTGTGTGTGTGTGTGTGTGTGAGAGAGAGAGAGAGAGAGAGGGCTGGTCAGTGAAAGAGGAGGAAGCAAGGCAGAGAAGAGAATGAGAGAGAGAAAGATGGACAGAGAGAATAAGGGAGATGGGTGAAGGGACGAAAAGGAAGATAAGGAATGAAGGATCTCTAAGAACAGGGACATGGAGCTGAAAGGAAAAGGTAAAAGCAGGGAAGGGTGATGAATGAAAAATGATTAAACAGAGAGAAAGAGAAAGATGGAAAATGGAGAAAATAGTAATGGATGATGAGAGAAAAGATAATGAAGCCAGGTGGAGACATAGGGATTTCTTTTTGTTTGTTGGTTTGGGGGGTGGGGGTTGAAAAGAAGTAGCAAAAAGAACGAAATGGGGAAGTTAGACAGAGTAAAAGAAAAACGATAGAGAACAAAGAAAAGAGATGGAAAGGAAAGTGGTATGTAGGTCGAAAACAGATTAGGAGCACTGAAGAGGAAAGAAAAGAGACATATAGAGAGATATTTATGGCAAACAAGAACTATAATGTGACTGAAAGGAGGGAAAAGGAATATAGAGGAGAGAAAGAGAGAGAGAGAGAGAGAGTATTTCTTTCATCCCACTGGAATTTTCCCAACGTTCTTCAAGCGAAAAGAAGAGTGGATTTGCGATGAGAGGATAAAGAGTTAAAAAGCGTCAGCTCAGCGAGAAGCAGGAAATGGATTCATTATTGAGTCAACACATCGTTACACACTGAGACAAAAAAAAAACAAAAAAACAAAAAAAAACGACAGGACTATTCGTTCCTCGAAGACTTTTTCATTGACTCTTTCTGGTTGCTGAATCTTCTCTCTTGTACTCCTCACTCAAATCAAATCAGACCACATTCTGGAGTCATTCTTACCCTGACTCACTGATTCATTGATTCATTGATTCTCAGCCGACTCTGGGAGAACGTTGGGTACACCCTGAACAGCTCGCCAGTTCATTGCAGGGCAACACACATTCAACCCATCATACTTAATTCTAGGGTCAGTGTGGAGCAGCCAATTAACCCTGGTGTAATGACATGCATGTCTGACTCACGGCAAGAAGGTCCTGGGTTCAAGTGCCGGTCTTGGTGAGGGTGTTTTTGTGTATAGTTTGCATGTTCTTTCTGTGCTCACACGGGTTTCCTCCGGGTACCTTGGTTTTCTCCGACAGTCCAAAGACATGCATAACTGGTCTGATATTACAGTTCCAGTTTGCTCTTAGTTATGAGTATAATGGACAATGGAGCTGTTCAGAGTGTACCCCTGCCTTTACCCAGATTCGGTGGAGATATGCCCCAGCTTCCCTGTGAAACCTAGTAGGAATAAGCGGTTCAGCTATTATTCCTTCCAACCCTAATATCTATGTCTTTGGCTGTGGGAGGAAACTGGAGTACCCAGTGGAAACGCACAAGAAACTATGGGAGAATATGCAAGCTCCACACAGAAACACCCCCATCGAACCCAGGACTCAAACCCATGGCCTTCTTGCTGTGAGGCAAATGTGCTAACCACTACACCACCGTTCCAGCCCCCTCAATATTCTTCATGAACCCCTGGAGGGTTTGTTAGAAACATCTTAGCCTAAGAATCACAGCTCGGTACATCATTCTGTATAAAATGGAGCTGTATCTTAGTATGCCCCACACACACACACACTTTCTTCCTTCCTGCTGTATAAAATGTGCCACATCCTGCATCGTCCTTGTTTCATTTTTTTTTCCAGATGACTCTACATTCAGGAACATAATCATGTATCAGGCTTCAAGCTCTTTAAGAAAGCGCTACTCATCTATCCTTGGGAAAGAAGAGAGGACAGCATGGCTGAGATTGGTAGGACTCGGAGGCCTGCTACAAAGAAAGGATCATTACTCTGGAAATAGGATGGGGCTGTCCAAAGGGCTTGTTGAGCAATATTGGGCATCATTTGTCAAACTGTATATGAATGGATGTGGTCTTAAATGTGGTGTTGATTAACACAAATGACATTTACAGCAGAATGGATTTCTTTTATTAATAATGGCCTTGGTCAAGGACTAAGAATTGCTCAGGGGACTTGATGGTACTGGGGCTTGAACCCACAACCCTGTCATCAGTAGCCCAGAGAACTTTGGTCTCATGTAGCCAGAATCATGGTAGAGTATGGTACAATGTTTAGCCCCTTGGGGGTCAACAGACATTACCCCGTAAGTGTTTAATGTACCTCTGTCAGAATACGTGAAGCCAGGGAGCTACCTTAAGAACTTGGAGGGTGTGGCTTCTATGATGAAAAGTTTGCTTCTGTTGAAATGTTGGTCAAGTGCTACACCAATTCAACCAGTGTAACCATGAAGGCTTACATAGCCTATCCGATATCACCACTGATTTTCGTCAAGATAGAAATGGAACAGCGACTGCCATGTATGCATTGCAGGTGTCGACATTAGACATGGTGGGGACAATAAAAAATTACCTTGGGACAATTGAGAATATCCGGTTAGTCTTTTGGTAATGCCTGAAGGAAACCCACAGAACACAGAGAACATGCAAACTCCACAAAGAAACACCCACTAAACCCAGGACCTTCTTGCTGTGTGGTGGACGTGCTAACCACTATGCAGCCATGCCGTCTATTACCGCTTTCCTGGATGTCATACAGTGTTACTTGCATCTATTTCTTGGGTGTAGCTACATGCATACAGTATATTTGATCTATGTTTTTTGCCCCCCCTCCCCAAATTTCAGCACTGTTTCAAAATCATGTGTTTGTTTACCTGCCGGGAGTCCAATCAATACATCAGGGTTCCCGTTCCTGGAAGTTGGTGTAAACATACTGTAATGGAAATCCATTAGGCCAAACTGCTGCGTAATTCTTCCTCCACCATTAATACAGTAGATAAACAAGTGTATGCGTTAAAAGTCTGGAAAGAAAAGCGAACCAAAGAATCTGTAGCATGAACTTATAACAGTTGTTTGAAACACTTGGCCACTGCCTTCACCTGACAGCAGTATGTCTTATAAAAGCAGGAAAAACAGCCAGTGTGTTATTTTCACAGGTCACAACTTGATTCATCCTGATGCACTGTTTCTGCACCTGTGACTCATGGCCTGTCTGCTGGAGTCAAAGCTTGACATTTTATGCTTTGCTTTTAAGTTTATACGTCCCAGGACTATTATTTCTGCTGTACTCACAATAAGCACTTACAAAACACTTGACAGTTTTAAAAGAGTGCTACATTATAATTCCTTTAATCCAGTGTACCCCAGAAGGGGATGGGGTTCAAGTTTGGAGGTTTGTTCTTCATGAGGTCTTATGGAGTTCTTCCTTGCCGCTGTCCTCTCTGGGTTGTTCATCATGGATCTTAAGCTGCGGCTGGATTTCTGTAAGGCTGCTTTGTGACAAGGTCTAAGGTCAATGTCTGCAAAGTCCTTGTGCTCGAAGTCCTAGGCTGAAAATCGAATGCAATTTTTTAAAAAAGTTCATTTTACTTTGATTTATTTATTCATTCATTCACTTTCTGAAACACTTAATCCTAATTAGGGTTGCAGAGAGGCTGACTCCCAACCTTGGGATCAGTAATCCAACACCCTACCCCCAGGCCACCACTGCCCCTTTCTTTCTTTCTTTTTTTTATTTATGTATGTATGTATTTATTTATTTATTAATAATGCACAATGTATGCAGGGTAAAAATTCAGGTAAAGTTGCATCAAAGCAAGTTGCTTTAAGCAACGGAGGCATGGTGGCATAGTTAGCCTCACAGCAAGGAGGTCCTGGGATCGAGTCCTGGGCTCGGCGAGGGCATTTCTGTGTGGACTTTGCATGTTCTCTCCGTGCCTGCATGGGTTTCCTCTGGGTACTCCAGTTTCCTCCATCCCACCCCATGAACATTAGGCTAAGTGGCTGTTACAAATTTCCACTCGATGTGAGTGTGAATGGTTGTGTGTGTTGGCCTTGCCATGGTCTGGCAAGCTGTTCAGGGTGTACCCCCCAGAATTTTTAACCCTACCAGAGTCCAAAACCATTTCCACCATGAAAACTTCACTCAAGGTAACTAGTGTAGCATAATACACATTGTTTTTTCCCCCTTGAGCCACTATGTAAACATAAACAGTGCTGAATAAAATGCTAGATTCAATTCAGATTTATTTGTATAGAGCTTTTACATGGCATCGCTGACCGATTACTGCTGAGTAAGTTATTCATTTCAGTACTGGTATTGACGTGTGCCAAACAACTTTCATTCATTCATTTTCTGAACCACTTATTCCTAATTAGGGTCGCGGGGAGGCTGGTGCCCATCTCAGCCGACTCTG